>SKCR01048041.1:0-40443 GCA_019454045.1 Zanthoxylum bungeanum | reverse complement strand
TTTTCTATGAATCTGGTCCTGTACTAGCTAAACTTGAATGGATGGAGAGTGCTCGATGAGCTCTTTGTGATCTCAAGGTGGGCTGTTCTGAGTGAGCCATCAGTTCAAAAGCTGGAGAGGCTCTACCGACTGAATGTCAACCCCAAGAGTACAAGGGTTGGTATTACTTGTCCACATACTCTAAGGGAAACCATATGATCACCAACCTCTCAATTACCAACAAAAACTCCAAGGCCAAGTGGGGACAAAAGCAACTCTATGATGATGAGAAGATTATTGTCCCAAATTTGTTTAGAACGAGAGGTAATTTCCCGACTTTCTTACCTTTTTTCTTTCTACTTAGAATCTTCAGCCTTAGTTTACTAACATCCTCGTAACCTTTGTAGCTTGTTGGGGTGACCCACAAAGTTTGGACTCCAGGTAAGGGTGAGTATACAAGTAGCATTCCAATATGCAACAATATTTTAAAGAGGGTCAACCCATTCCTCATTGTAAAGCCGAGTAAACACTAAGCTCGAGGCGGACCAAGTGACACCCAAACCTGAGTCACCACTCTAGTTCTACCCCAATAAACTTAGCCAACTCCAGCACCAACTCTAACCATTAACACACCCCCACCTCAAAGCAGCGAAAATAACGTCTACATAAGGTCAGGGACGAGGTGTCCTAGAAGAGTCTGGAGGAAGCTTATCCCAAAAAGAAAACTGATAAATCCCGTGGGAAGGCCAAAATTAGGTGTGTAAAAGCTCGTTGGAAAGCTAACACCCTGAACTTAATTTTAGGAACAAGTTTTGCATGATTTGGTTAAGATTTGAATTGTGAAATTGCATTTAACGTTCAAGCATCTGTAAAAAATGTGAATAGTAAATTTATTTGATTAAAATAAAATGCAATATCATAATTAAATATTAATCAATGTTATTTAATGCCTAAAATAATTCCAACATATTAAAACTCATATGCTTGATGATTCTATGCATGATTAGAATTGACATGATTATTTTAGGGTGCAATCATCTAGAGACTTTCTAAGGAAATAGAGAGTGTATTGCTTATCCCTTAGCTAAGTAATTATTCCATGATGAACTTAGAGATTTATTACCTTTAAGGCTAATAAATATAAATCACTTGTTTATAATAAAATACATTATAAAAGATACAAGTGGGGTGGGACCAAGACGTTAATAAAATTTCCAAACTAAAGTTAATTTAACCAAAGGTATTACTAGAGTTAGATAATGATTTGGTGTCTTCCTTCACTCACTACCTTTTTATAGCCAAAAGGAAAAGTTGTGAAGACATCTAGATAATCATTTACTCAAAGCTTACATTAAAGCATATTTAAAGTGTTGGACTAATTTGTAGGATCTATTGTTTATTCCTGTCACCAAGGCAATAAGAGCCTAAGAGGTAAGGGTATTTAAGAGAGTTCGCTCCACCCTCCCTCTGGGGAATTTTCAATGGAGGAATCCATTTGACAGTTATTCACTTAAACTTGCTAAAATCCTCATAATAATTTAAGTCTAAAATTTGCCTCCCATTGTAAAGTATAGACCCAAAGGGCTTGAATCGTATTGGCGGGACTAGGCTTTACCAGACTGACCAATACCAATTTGTCCCTAAATCATACTATTGACAATAGTTTGACTTTTCTGAGTCATAAGACGCAGCGACCCTTATGCGTGGTCTTATAACTTAGTGGCAAAGATTGGGTGTCCACAAGGACTAGCATAAGCTATGGCATGTTTGATTTCCCAAAACAATGATCAAGGAATTGTGATTTATATCATAAATTGGTTGGGAACCTACCTAATTATCGTATTTTATAACCACCGGCCCTAGTCGGAGTTATGGAATGATGATAATGGGATCCTTGCCCACAAGAAATCCATCATATTAGGGTTGATGCGATTTGCTTAAAATTTTTAAACAATTGAGTGGGAGCAACTTCATAATATTAAAAGCCCATGTTATTATGAAACATTAGTGAAAACATATTCCTAATTTTAACATTCTCTCTTAACAGGTGGGTTAAAATATTTCACAAACATTCAAATGGAAAACAGAGTATCACTTCGTTCCATCCTTGATGAGCATAAGCTCAAAGGGGACAACTACAATAACTGGTTTAGAAACCTTAAAATTGTCTCACGACAATAAAAGATTTTATATGTTCTTGAAATACCATTTCCCCCTGAACCCGCAGAAGATGCTGACCAAAATACATTTGATGCTTGGAAGAAACATGTCGATGATGATGAGCAAGCAGTTTGCATAATGCTTGGCTCTATGTCGGACGAACTTCAGAAAGCTCACAAAGATATGGATGCTCAAACCATCATCTTTCACTTGAAGGAGTTGTATACAACTTCCGTTCATACCGTGAGATTCCAAGTGTCATGTGTCTTATTCCAAACAAGGTATAAGGAAGGATATGTTAGTAGACATGTGCTTAAGATGATTGGCCACATTGAAAAATTGGCCAACATCGGGTTCATCATAGATCATGAGATAGGTCACAATCTAATTCTTCAGTCCTTACCAAAAGACTTCTCTAACTTTATTATGCAGTTTCATCTGTCTGATAAAGAACCTACTTTAGCAGAATTGCACAATCTAATAAAGCAAGCAGAGAATGACTTGAAACCAGAGCTTAAAACCTTCGTCATGCTTACGGGTACGGACCTGAAGCCACGAGGCCAACGAAAAATAAGGGCAAGGCCAAGGCTCCAGATCACCTAAAGCCCAATGGTAAGGTGGAGAAGAAAAAAGTAAAGGGGAAATGTTTCTTTTGTGGAAAGAATGGTCATTGGAATAAAGACCGCAGATCCTTGAAAGCCAAGGAAGCTAGGGAAGCCCAATAGGCCAAGAAGCCCAATGCTTCAGGTATGTTGTATATGATTGAACTATATTCTCAAAACTCTGAACCTTCTACTTTGGTGCTTGAAACCGGTTGTGGGACTCACTTATGTAACAATGTGCAGGGCCTGAGAAACAGTAGAGACTCCGTCATGGGGAGGTTGACTTATGCATGGGTAATGGAGCAAAACTGGTTGCATTGTGTGTGGGGACTTATTCATTAGTTTTGCCGAATGGTTTAGTTTTAGACTTAGAAGATTGTGTTTATGTTCCTTCTCTAGTAAAGAACATCATTTCAATTTCTTCTTTATGTAATAAAGGCTTTTCATGCCTAATAATTTGTAATGAATGTTCTATTTATTTCAATGAAATAAAATATGGAGATGGTATTTTGAATAATGGTATCTATGTCTTACAAACTAACAAAGAATGTTCAACCTCTAATATATACAACGTTAACTCGAATAATCTCAATGAATCACTTCTATGGCACAGTCACTTAGGTCATATCAATGAAACAAGAATAACTAAGCTACATAAGGATGGGTATTTCATACCCTTCAACTATGAACCTTATGGAACTTGTGAGTCATGTTTACTTGGTAAAATGATCAAATTACCCTTCAAAGGTAAATGACAGCGTGCAGCGGAGACATTAGAACTCATACACTTTGATGTATGCAGACCAATGTCAGTCACCGCTAGAGGTGGATTCTCCTACTTCATTACATTTATCGATGATCACTCGCGATATGGGTATGTGTACCTTATGCGGTACAAATCTGAAGCCTTTGAGAAATTCAAAGTCTTTAAAGCTGAAGTAGAAAACCAGCTTAATAAAAGTATTAAGTCACTAAGGTCTGACCGAGGTGGTGAATACTTAAGCGATGAATTTCAAGATTACTTGAGAGAAAATGGCATTGTTTCCCAGTGGACTCCTCCGGGAACTCCACGCATAATAGGGTCTCCGAAAGGAGAAATCGGAAATTATTAGATATGGTCCGATCAATGATGTCAGGCACGGATCTACCTCTTTCATTTTGGGGTCTTTCTTTAGAAACTGCAACACTACTACTAAACCAAGTTCCTTCCAAGACTGTTAGTCAAACACCATATGAGTTATGGTCTGGGAAACGTCCTAGTCTTAGTTATCTAAGAGTTTGGGGATATGACGCATATGTTCAGCTCACACAAACTAACAAATTGGATGACAGGGCAGTTAAATGTAAGTTTGTAGGATATGCCTTGAACTCAAGAGCATACATGTTATACGTCCCATTGATCAAAAAACATTTGTCTCACGAAATGCTAAATTTCTAGAGAATGAATTCCTTCTCAAGAAACATAGTGGGAGTAGGCTTGATCTCGATGAGGTACGAGAAGAACAAACTTACATAGAACTAGACCCCAGGCCCCTCAAAAGGGCAGCGACGGAACAACCACAAGGTTATGAACTTAGAAGGTCTGGTAGGGAAAGACATGAGCCTGAAAGATATGGTTTCCATATTGATGAGAAATATGATCAGGTCATTGATAATGACGATCCAACCAGTTATGACGAAGCAATGCGTGACATTGATTCAGTCAAATGGCTTGAGGCCATGAAATCTGAAATAGACTCTATGTATCAGAATTAAGTCAGGGACTTGGTGGAAAATCCAAGGAATTGACTATGAAAAAACCTTCTCGCCTGTTGCAATGATAAAGTCCATTCGAATTTTGCTGGCACTAGCTGCACACTTTGATTATGAGATTTGGCAGATGGATGTCAAAACAGCTTTCCTTAATGGGAACCTCGTAGAGGAAGTCTATATGACACAACCTAAGGGTTTTGCATCTAAGGATGATCATAATAAAGTATGCAAGCTTAAACGATTCATTTATGGACTCAAGCAAGCCTCTAGAAGTTAGAATATACAATTTGATGAGACAATCAAAGAATTTGACTTCATCAAAAATGTCGACGAGCCTTGTGTTTACAAGAAAAGTAGTGGGAGTGCTGTTGTATTTCTTGTATTATATGTCGATGACATATTAATCATCGGGAATGATATTCCCATGATGCAAGCCACCAAGCAATGGTTATCTCAGAATTTCTCCATGAAAGATTTGGGAGAAGCAGCCTACATCCTCGGCATTAAGATCACCGTAATAGATCTAAGAGGTTGTTAGGACTTTCTCAATCTACGTACATAGATAAAGTTTTGAAAAGATTCAAAATGGAAGATTCCAAAAGAGGCAATTTACCTACTTGTCATAGAATCAAATTATCTAAGGAGTAATGTCCACATACTCCTTCAGATAGAGAATGTATGAGTAGGATCCCTTATGCTTCAGCAATAGGATCGATCATGTACGCCATGCTATGTACAAGACCTGATGTCTCTTATGCTCTTAGCATAACGAGCATGTATCAGGAAAATCCTGGTGAGCAACACTGGGCAGCTGTCAAAACAATCCTCAAGTATTTGAGAAGAACTAAGGATGTGTTTTTGACATACGGAGATTGTTCTGAGATGAAAGTCATTGGTTACTGTGATGCGAGCAGATCGCAAACAGGATATCTGTTTACTTTGAATGGTGGTGCTGTCAGTTGGAAAATCTCAAAGTAGTCAACTACAGCGGACTCTGCCACTGAAGCCGAGTATATTACAGCATCTGAGGCAGCTAAAGAAGCAGTCTGGATAAAGAAGTTCATCACGGAGCTGGAAGTGCTTCCCGTGATAAAGAATGGCGTCACGATGTACTGTGACAACACGGGGGCCATTGCTCAATCAAAGAACCAAGGTCCCACCAGAAATCCAATCATGTACTCAGGCGATTTCATCTCATTAGGGAGATTGTTGAGAGAAAAGAATTTATTATAGAGAAAATACCCACAGAAGATAATCTTGCAGATTCTCTTACTAAAGGGCTGACTCAACAAAAGCATGATAGACACACCCGGGAGTATGGTGTCCAGATTCATACTAGTTGGCTATAGTGCAAATGGGAGATTGTTAGGGATATGCCATATACCCAACTTGTGGATGGGCTATATGTACATGTATTTGTAATATTTTCATTAATAAATAAAATGGAATATTTATTATATGTGTCTTACATAAATTATTTGAATCATCAAACACTGTAATAAAGCCCTTAGAGTAATAAGATGATGGCTTCCACGCCTTATGAGAATCATTACTCTTAAACGTTCCTAGTCATAGTTTTGTGAATAATCTGGGCGTTCACAAAGCGGAGAGACTAGCATGATGATATGATCCGCCCTTAAGTGGGGTAGCCGATCTCATATGCTACTAGCGGAGATCTGTCTGCATGGTGTATCACATGGATGCATGATTTGCTCGTGTCCATCGAACTGACCGTCGAAAGTTTTCACATTGAGTGTTTATCCCATGTGTCTGTGAGAACTTTCATGTATCGATTGTATGACTAGTCCTTAGACTTGAGGTCTTTAAAATCTTATGTTTGGATCAAATAACTTTGACATTCTCCTTCCCCGGTTCAAAAGATCCGGTCATAAGGGTATGATTGAGTCATTTGTTGAAACACCTTAAGTTTGTAAAGTTATAACAGAGAATCACCACTCTCTTGCGGGTTGATATGTGTGATCAGTGCTTGAGACTGTGGCCGCAGCGGAAGAATCATGTGAGATTCTTGGGTTAACATGATTCATGACACTATCAACATCATACATTTGACCATATGGGTAGATACTTTCCATACACTAGGTAAATAAGTGGGTATACAGTGAGGCGATGGAGCATATCATATGTAAATCGCATACATAAGGGGTATATATATCTTTCCTTCTCATTTTGGGGCCTTGGCATGTTGTTAGATGTCAACCTTGGTCATTGAAATCGAACGACCATCTGATCGGAGGATAATTTATGTTTGATTAAATTATCACAATTCATTTCATGTCCAAATTAAGGGGAACCCAAAAGGTCAAACAGAACAAAGTCGAAATCAATGGTTAACAGTGCGCAGTACAAATTTAACAGCATATATGATTGATGTAGCAATTGTTCATAAATGGTTTAATGTGTTTAATTATTGAACAGATCATTTATGAGGTTCCATAGTGGCTTAGGGATTGGTGAATGACGATAGGAGCACTTTGGGAATTGGAATAAATAAATAAATAAAAATGTGAATAGTAATATGAATAGTAAATTTTTTATTTGTTATTTGTTTTGAATTCCAATTCGGCCCAAACTCTTATTAGGGTTTTATAATCTCATTAAACCACTAAATTAAGATCCAATAGCTAAGATTAAATTAGCATTTATCCCACATCAGATTCTTAATTAATTTTGTTGTCTTTGGAGCACTATATAAACCCAAAGAATTCTTTACAAATTTTTGCACCAAACCTTTCATATTTTGGGTTTATATAAGTGAGCAACTCTAAAGTTTAAGAGTAAGCCACTGATATTGAGGATCCTTAAGTCTAATTGACTAGAGCAACCTCGAGTTAAAATTTTTGAGGTATTTGCCTAGGTTAGCACCAAGGGCAAAATACCCGTGCACTCAAGGCGTAGTCTTACCGTTGAGTTTTGGCTTTGGTGTGTGCATCTTTGTAAGCCACAAACTTGGGTGGCACTTTGGAACGTGGAAGAGCTTGCTGAGTTCAAGAAAAGCTTGTAGATTAAAGGGAGGACTGGAGGAGTCTTCGGTTCAAGTAAGTCTTTTTCTTTCTTTATTTTAATTAGAGTTCTTATGATAGTTAGCATGTTTAGGTTTATGTTCTTTGCATGTTTTATGAGTTTTTATGCTTAGAATATATAGTAACATGCCTAGACTTGTAGAATAATCAAAACAAATGGGTCTTGGGCAAAGGGATAGCGGCATCATAATTTCATAATTTTTGATTTTCCGCTGCGCACTCGCGGCCTCTTCCCTACAAGAACCTAGTTTTCTGTATTTTCTAGCGGGACTGATAAACTAGATCGCATGTTCGAAATTAGCATTGAGTCCAATTGTGATAAGGCGTCATCGTCTAGAGTTGTATTGATCCCTCCTAAACTTGACTTAGGTAAGAAACATGTTGATTGTAGTCATGTGATTCTTCATGTTGTTCTTCGTCATGTGTCCCAACCTCAATATAGAGATGTGGTGGGTAAACCTCGCTTTCGTCTGAAGTTTGTGCCGGTTTGCCATCACTGAATCAAGGCATGACACATTAGGCCTAAGTACTTCATGTTGCACAAAGAAAAGAAAAGGCCTAAAAGTGTCTCATCTAAATTTGATTCTTCAAATCTAGTCAGTCAAGTTTTTGCACTAGCTAAAAAGACTCAACAAATTAGTGAGAAACTTGCACTGTTAACTAGGAGTCCTCAAGTGGAAACTCCTAAGAGAGTTTGGGTAAGGAAGCGAGATGACTTCTCATCTACTTTCGAATGCCTTGAGCCCGGCAGGCATGGTGAGAGTGCACTTCGCTGTAATTCTTCTTAGATGTTGCATTCATTTTTCCCATTGTATGTGTGTGTGTTTTATGTATTTGCATGACTGCATGTTTCTGTTTTCACTACATATGGGTGTGTGTTTGTTTTTGTTGTATGTCATTTAATATATATGATGGAAACCGGACATAAACTTTATAGCTGATTCTGAATGGACGGTAGTATGATCTGCACTCAAGACTACAACTCCACGTACCATTGGATAATAACAAGTCATGTTATGTCTTTTATTATTTTTATGAAAAAATATAAAATAAAAATACCAAAAAATATTTTATGGCTTGTTATAGCATGAAAAGTTTGTTACATGTGATCCTGGTATGTAGGATATATGGTTATGCATGTATAATATGCTTTTACTTTTCTTGATGCTCTATGTGCATGAGTGTGTGTGATGGAAAACCTTAGTATATCTTGTGCTTGTATTTCACATACACATTTTTATTGTTGTCGAGGCTTGGTCGCATGTATGGGTTTTTGGATTGGTAGTATAATCTATGTCATACCTAGATCACCTAATATTGTGACCTTTGACTAGATGATCTTATGTTATCCCCTTGTAAAAGTAAAAGAAAAAAACAGTTTAAATGAGTCTTAAGTGAAAAATAGCCAATGGGTCAAAATTCAAAAAATAAGGGAAAAACCCTTCAGTCGAAAGAGTTTATTTAAGAGCTCATATTTAGAGGGAGAATATTATAGCATGCAAACAATGTTGTTTATTTTCAGGTCCTAGTGGTGCCAAGTTTAAACACTTATTTTGTGGACTTTCTGTGTCAATAGATGAGATTTCTTTTCATGTGTCCCTCTCATAAAATAATGTCTTAAGCCTTGAATCGTTGTGCACTTATTTTTCACACAAGTGATTTCTATGCTTTTATATAATTGGATTTAAGAGCTCAATATATATTTGAATTTAACTAATCAAATAGTAGTTGATTATATAGTTAGACTATAGTAATCATTATATTCGATTGTACCTGAAATCGTTGATTGGATAGTTGGACTATTGGAATCAAGATAACTGAAAGATTAGCGTTTAAAACATAATCCTGGGTGAAAAATGTCTTTAAACGGCTTCAATTTTCAAATTGGGAATAGAACCTCAGGATAGTCCTGGGAGCCGAGAAGTTACTTTATTTAATAGAGTGACATCTCGGGCCTGAGCCCGGAGTTGAGCAAATAGTGATGCATGAGATTTGGAAGACTCATGGTGATGATAACTTTAGTGTTCAATCTGTTATGCTTGCCGCAATGATTCCTTAATTTCTTCGTCAGAACTAAGGATTAGATCCTTGTAGTATGATATTGAAATTGAAGGATCTTCATAGATCAATTCTTAGATCTTAGAAGTATTAATTGCAATAGAAGACTCTTGGAGAGTTAATGGCTATGCTCAAGGAGACAGAGCCAAAGCTTGCAAAATGAGGGAAAGGTTAAATCGTCACAGTCTTCTGGGAAGACAAATGACATATCCCAAGATGTCTGCCTAAACTGTGGCAAACAGGGTCACTGGAAGCGTGACTGCCGTATAGACAAGGCAGACATGAAGGAAGTGAAGAAGGACAAGGCTCCGACTTCGGGTATGTTTGTTATAAACATGTCCACT
This sequence comes from Zanthoxylum bungeanum, assembly GCA_019454045.1. Taxonomy (NCBI): domain Eukaryota; kingdom Viridiplantae; phylum Streptophyta; class Magnoliopsida; order Sapindales; family Rutaceae; genus Zanthoxylum; species Zanthoxylum bungeanum. Next base: position 30,507 of record SKCR01048041.1, on the reverse strand, counting down.
ACTGGTTTTAAAATTGGATTTTAGATACTGGATGTGGTACATAAACATATGTATTGATGTGTGGGATCTGCTGATTAGCAGGAGACTGGCTTCAGTTGAGATCGACTAATGAGTCGGAAACGGGACGAGAGTCGCTATTTTGGCTGTGGGAACCTAAGTTTTGGAACTGCCATTTGGGCATGTACTTAAATTATGAAACTGTTATAATGTATCTAGTTTGACTAGGAACATTATATCTATATCTAGTTTAACCTGTTGTGGGTATACCTTTATATTCTAGAACATTAAGTGTTTTGTTATAAAGATGATATTGAGATAAGCACATTAGATGTGAATAACAAAATTTATATTTTGAATATAAATGAATCTCAAACATATAATATGACAAACAAAAGCTAAAACTTTATAAATCTGTTGAGACTTAAAAGTGGCATTGTTGTCTGGGACACATTAACAAGACACGTATATCCATACTTTCGAAGAGTGGGTACTAGGACAGATTTGATTCTAATTCAAATAATGTCTACGAATCTAGTTTATTAGGCAAAGTGCCTAAGACACCTTTTACTTGGTAAAAGTGCAAGTGCCACCGATCTGTTAGCCCTCATTCATAGTGACGTAAGTGGGCCCATGTCTAGCTAGGCTAGAGGTGGATATGAATACTTCATAACCTTTACGGATATGGCATCGCGTTATGGTTATGTGTATCTTATGAAACACAAGTCAGAAATTTTTGAGTAATTCAAAGAGTTTCGACACGAAGTAAGAAAACAGACCGGTAAAAGTATTGAAAACATTATGGTCGGACCATAGTGTAAAATACTTAAACATATAAGTTTCAAGATTACTTGAAAGAGTATGGTATTCTTTCATAGTGGACTCCTCCCGGGACACCTCAATTTGACGGTGTGTCCTGAACAAAGAGACCGAACTTTGTTGGACATCGTAAGGTTAATGATGAGTCGCTCTGAGCTACCAATTTCTTTCTGAGGATACGCATTGAACAGTGCAATACTTATTTTGAATAAGGTTCCATGTAAATCTGTTAGACAGAATTCATATTAGATATGAACAGGAAAGAAATCGGGTTTCACATTCCTGAAGATTTGGGAATGCTGGGTATATGTTGAATGATACCAAACTAGAACCCAAATCGAATAAGTGCCTATTTTTAATTGGTTGTCCTATGGAAACCAAAGTATAGTACTTATACAACTCACTAGAGAACAATATAATTGTTGCTCTCCATGCGGTTTTCCTAAGAGGAATTCCTATATGCAGTGGTATGTGGGAGGAAAGTAAAACTCGATTAAAATCAGAGTAATACTGTTCTAGGTACCGAGTCCTCACGGAACACCAACAGTTCATCAGGGATGAAACTGTACCAATAATCTTCGAATACACAAGAACCGCGTAGGTCGGAGAGAGTCAAAAAACAACCTAAGAGGTATGGGTTTCTGATCTCACCTCATATAGATGTCAATCTTATTGAGGAAAGTGAACCGGCTACGTATGAGGAAGTGATACAAGGTATCGACTCCCTTTATGGCAAAGTGCCATGAAGTCCGAAATGGATTCCATGTATACCAACTAAGTTTGGACACTAGTTGATGTACCAGAAGGCATTGTGCCTATTGGTACTAAATGTGTCTTCAAGGAAGACATACATGGATGGCAACATACAAATGTACACAGCTAGGCTTGAACAGAAAGGGTATCGTCAACGACATAATGTCGATTACGATACTTGTTGCCATGATTAAATTCATTTGGATAATGCTTGCTAATGCTGCATATTTCATTTATGAAATATGGCATATGGACGTCAAAACTGCTTTCCTTAACGGAAACCTTTTGGAGGATGTTTACAACATCGTGACTGTTTTACCGTACCGAAACAAGCAAACAAGATTTGCAAGTTAAATCGATCCATTTATGGATTGAAGAAAGCATTGTGTTCTTGGAACCAACATTTTGATGAGATCATAATGGTATATGGTTTCATTCAAAACGAATATGATTCTTGTGTATATAAGAAGGTTAGTGGGAGCGCACTGATAATGAATGTTATATAAGTTGATGATATATTGCTTCTTAGCAATAACATTCCCATAAAATAATCGGTGAAAGCATGGCTTTCATTAAAATTCTCCATGGAATACCTGAGAGAAGCAGGCTTTATTCTAGGAATAAAGATTTACTGCGATAGATCTAGAAAGCTGCTGACAACCCTCCCAGAACTCGTACGTTTTTTGAAATGTATGTGACCTGATGTCTCATATACTTTGAGCATATGTAGATGCTATAAGGCTAATCCAGCTGATGGTCACTGGATTGATGTAAAGAACATCCTTGAGTATCTTGGACGAACTGAGGATACTTTCTAGAAATATGGGGAAATGAGAACTTGAGGTGACTAGGTTCACCGCTGCAAGTTTCCAAACCGACAAAGACGACTTTAAGTCGCAATAAGGGTACATATTTAGTTTGAATAACGGAACAGTGAGCTGGAAATCTTCAAAGCAAGATATTGTTGCCGAATAAATAACGAAAGCGGAACATTGCTACAGCTGAGGCAGCAAAAGAAGCATTTTGGATCTATATAATCCTAATTGGATTAGGTATAGTTCTGTTAGCAGCTGAGCTAGGCTACAGCAAAGGCTAAAGAATTACGGTCTCATCAACGATCCAAGTATATACTTCGACTATTTCATCTGATTCGTCGAATCATACATCGTGGTGATGTGATGATCAAATAAAACGCATCAGATGATAACATTGTAAATCCGCTGACGAAAGCTGTTTCTCTCAGCAGAAATTTGAGCAACCCGTACATAGTCAGGTGTTAGACACTTGAGTGATTGGCTATAGGCCAAGTGGGAGATTTTTGGACAATTATGACCCATAGCATCACTATTTGTACAGAACATAGCGTTGTTGTACAAATTAACTATGTGACAAAGGAAATTGCTCTTTTATCATTTGTAATTGGATTACATGGATATATAAATGATAAAAGTCCATATGATTACTACCAGATTAATAAGATATGAGACAATATTAATCCACTAAGGTTTAATCATTAAATATCCCTAGTCGTAGTATTATCGAGACTGGACATCGATAATGCGGAATAGGCTAGTATTACACTTGTGCGCATTATGGAGGCATAATGGCATAGTTCTCATATATTTGGGTATTGGATACTCATGCAAGTGTAATAGGAGGTTATGTTTACCGATGGTATGGAAATAGCTTCACTCTGGATAGACCCCTTTCGGAATCTCATTGGTAGTATTACTATGTGTCTATGGGAATCCGAATCAAGGTAGGTGTATTTGGTCTTAACCTGAGACTTGCATCGCTAATACTTGCGACAATCAGTATACTTTGGTTTTGGTCGTCCGGGGCTTTAACAGGTTCTATGTACGCCTCTTCTGGGTATACTGAGAATCGTAGTGTATTGGATGTGATGTCAAGATAGAAGTATCACTTCAGTCATATGGAGATGATGATCACGCAGGATACGGAACTGGTACTCTTGTATGCTGCAACTATCAGGATAATATGGCAAGGTCATGATTATCTGATTATAGAGACTAGTTACCAGAGATCCGATATATGCTTCGTACGGGGCAGACACAATTCCAGCCCCAAGCCTAGCATGTGACATTCGATACTGGATCGTAATACGTAATACTACGTATGCTACGCCTGACAAAGATTACATATTCATTTACAGAATATTTCTGGAGAATTGGGTAGGCACGGTGTTTTGCTAGAGGCCAACCATGTCTTGTAAATCGGTAGGAATGTGGTACCGGGTACGCACGTATTCGGATAGTCTGATGATCATATTTACTACCAACATATCCAGGGATCTCTTGGGTCGCTTCCCGAAGATTCACCGTTGAGATTTGACTCGAACAGAAAATTAATATGGGATTAATTATGAGAGAGAAAATTAATCTGGGATTAATTACGGCAATAAATTAATCTGTGATTAATTAAAAGAGAAAGAATTAATCTGAGATTAATTGCGTCGAGAATTTATTTGAGATTAAATTCGTCGAGAAGAGAGAACGCGATTAATTTAGAATTAATCGGTAAAGTAAATTTAATAGTGAAATTAGATTTTACTATTTAATTTATTTAATTGGGCTAAAATAATATATTAGATATATTAAATGAAATCGGATTTCAAAACGGAATTAAAATTGGATTTTAATTCAAGCGAACGAATTAATTTGGAATTAATTCGCGAGCGACTTCCGTAATAATTTTGTTAGACATTATTATTTAATTAAATTATATTTAATTACGTTGCGACGGAAAATTCGTTTAATCAGATTAAACGAAACCAAGCCCGAAGTGTGTTGAGTAAGCCCACTTGAATTTTGAATTTAAAGTGGGTCCCACCAACTTACATCATAAGTCACCTTTTTGGTGATAGACATGATTGATGGGTTTTGTTGGAAACTTGTTCAACACACTTTATATTTCTTTTTTGGAAAATGATATACAAAACTTAAGTGACTTTGACTTGGGTATTATGTTTTTAGAAACAAAATACAAAGAAAACTTATCTCCTTGGAGGAGAAATTTTTTCTTTCATTTTCTTCCAAGCTAGCACTTAAATGAGTGAATCAATGTGATAGAGAAACTCACCAAAGTGTTGGAAACACTCAAGAAGGCTTGGAGCTTCTACCGAAATGCATAAAAAGTTTTAAACTCATTCGATCAATGTGAGTATTTTCCGCAACTCTCTCTGATTATTTCACATACAAATCACTCTTAAACGATCTTGGCATGTTTTAGGAACACTTACACGTACGTCGCGGACTGGTTTTGAGGTGCAACTTAAAACGCTTGTAACTTTCTCGTCCCTTGGCCAGATCATGTGTTATTTATATGTACGCGATCGTCTTCGAGTCTACTTTCTAATGACTCTGACCTCATATCAATTGGAGCTCTAAATCGTATGGAATGTCCAAAAAAATGAATATTATTCTGATATTTTCATCTGATGTTGTCTAAATACTTGTCCAATTACTCCAAAATCTTCAAGACTCATTACAACTTAACTAAACTTATTTTGTTACTGAATTTATAAACACACATGGAACTAACACTTTCAATTTTTATTTCGTGCTATAGTTTTTTTTTCATTGCAGATCAAACCGACCCCAAATGTGAAAACTAGGGCATCAAGCAGTCAATGGCAGAGCCGCTAAATGACCTGTGGGTTAAAAATTTCATTAAATATATTTGATAAATTAATGAAAGATCTACCAAGTGCCATAAATAATAAACTAGACTATAAAAACAAGAGCGCAGATATTTGTATAAAGAATAGATAAAACTGTGATAAAATTTAATCACAAAATACTATTACTCTACAGTTTAAAAATAATTTTAACACAAAACACCAATAAAATATTATGAATGATTTTATCACCCTTTTATATCTCCTCTGTACAAATATCATTTTATAACAATAATGACAACTTGGCAGTTACGTAACTACTGGAAATTCAAAAATTGCCAGCTTCATAACAATCTCTCAATATATTTCTGACATAACAAAGAAAGAGAAATACAGAATTAACAGTAGTTGTGCTTGTGCAATGCATGCATGGGACTAACATTTTATTTGAAAATTCATTATCATCATCAGCTTCGTCTTGGATCACGAGCTCTCGATTGGTTGCTTTCACGTTTTTAACATATAATATAAAAAAGTAGCTGCTGCTTCCTGCTATCTCTGAATCCCCAGGTCCCACTGATGCCTTTGTCCTTTTCCTACGACTGCTACGAAAGTTTAGTTATTTATTTATATATTGTTTGCTGTAGAGTTTAACCATTATATTCTTGATATAATATTTATAAAATAATTTATATTTTCAGTCGTGTATAAATGGGAAATGATATTTGTACGAAAAAAATCTGATAAAATTATATTAAGTTTTAATATTTGAATTTAATGTGATTTTTTAACAAATAAAAACGTTCTTATCTATTAATAAACACATTATAACTGTAAATAAAAATCATAAAACTATATTTTTCTATTATAATTTTAACGACAGGAAAATAATGAGCTAATTGGTAAAAGTAAGAAATATTAGGAACCTAAATGTCCTTTCCCCTCTAAAAAAATCCTACTTTATTTTTCTTTTTAATGCTAACATAGCACCAACCATGTTTATTTCCTGGTTCATCTTAATTTTTTTTTTTTTTTTTTTGGTTTTAAAAAAAAAACCTTGTAAATAAATGGTCCTGACAGCACAGGCATGCATGCCTTAAAGCTGTAAAAAGAGTAATGGAACACAGTCAATTAATTTAAATCTTCTTTACGGAAAGGGGAAAAGGAATGAAACACGTTTATTTCTCCAGCAGCCTACTCAAATGGTGTAAATTTTCAGTTGTTGCGTTAAGGGACCGCAATTCTATTGCTTCTGACACAAGTTTGAATATGTGAAAATCACTGCAATAATTTTTTGCCCTCTCTTTAACTTCTCCATAATTTTATATCTCTATATATATATATATATATATATATATATATATATCTAAAATCTATTCGAATAGCCTAGATATAGATAAATCTAACCTATATATTCATAATTTTATAAGATAATGAAATATTTTGAATTTGTAGAGACTCAACTAATACTCTCGCAAATTCTCTGTTAGATAATCATATATATTTTTTTAATCCCTAATCTATGAGATATTACCAAAAATACATGAAACTTGAAATGAAGGTCGACATATTTTGGGTCGATGAGGGGAGGGCATTATACATTACTATAGTTTTTTTTTTTTTTAAATCGTTGGAAACCTCATCGCCAGATCACCTATTTCGAGCTTAAGCGGAGCAGGTAAAATCTTCGGCTGTCTCACACTCTTACAAAAACGCATTCCTGAATTCGAACTCATGACCTTAATGTGAGATCATAAACCCTACACCACCAAACCACGCCTCTTAAGGACTACTATAGTTAATATTGTAGACTTCTCAAATATGAAATTATTAGTGAAACTACTTTATACAAAAGCTAATGTGATAAGCAAGAGTCTTACAATAATATTAAAAACGAGTTTTAATATACCCTTTTATGTGAAACCTCAACTATATATAGAACATAATATTATATAAAACGTGATTTGAGACATCAGAAATAGGGGAAAATGAGCAAAACTCTCTTAATATTTAGTTAAATTAAATAAGAATCTCAGAATATTTTAAAATTAAATGAAACTCTCATATAGAGGATTTTGCCATAAATATATTTGTTATTATATGGTAATATTCACAAATAAATAGATGTAATTTCAAATGAATAAATAAAATAATTTTTATCTTTTAAATATCTTTTAATTTAGTTTGAACTAGTCAAATTAATAAGTAAAAATCTCATGTAGGATAATTTCGTTTAATTTTAAAATAATTTGAAGTTTCCTTCATTTTCCCCTCAGAAAACTCTCATCATGTAAAGCATTGACTAAGACTTGAAATACAAGTTTGTAGATAAAATAAATAAAAAAGTGAATCAAAAACTAAAATAGAGTTCATATGAAGAAAAAATTGAAATAATAGGAGTGATATTTGAATAAAAGAGTGACAAAATAACCTCCAAAATTACCTAATATTATTTAGTCTTTTCCTAAAAAATTTCTTAAAATCCAAAAGCACGTAATTTTGGAGATTATTTTGTACAAATACCATTTTCTTTAAAATTATAACATCAAAGATGTAATGAGTAACTAAAAAATTAGGGACCTAAGTGGTAAAAATGAGAAATATTATGAATGTAAGAATTATTCTCACTATGTTTTGAATTCTTTCCTTTTAATTAATGAAACTGAAAACAATACATAACCTAACTGCTATAATATGCTAATCTAATTTGTATTCATTTCTACGTCTCCTATTATATTGTCCCCTTTGGGATTTAGTAGATTTTGGTGGATAATTCGAAGACCTCCCATATCCGGCCTGTACGGGTTTATTGTTGAAGACAGCCTGAAGCTGCCTGGCATGCTTTCCACCGAAAGCATGAAGCTGCCTGGAAGCAGCTGTTGCAAACTGTCAAAAACGTGTGCTACAGTGCACGCGTTTTTGACAGTATAAAAGAGCCTCAAAACCATTGTTATTTGTATCCCAAATGAGTGTGTGATTTGTATAGAGAGTGAGAGAGGTTTTTGTTAGTTTCTAAGTTGTAAACTTGTGTATTTATTCTTGATAGTAATAAATACAATTCGGTTTTTCTTCAAACACTCCAAGAGTGATCGTTGATTTCACATCAAGTGGTATCAGAGCTTTGGTTCTTCATTGGGATCGAAAAACCGAAGAACGGAGTTTGGTTCGGAAAATTCGAGTTCCGGAAAAGTTGTCAAAAATTCGTTTTGAGGGTACCATCAGAGTTCACGTCGAGACGAGCACGGTGGTATTTTCCGGCGACCGAACCGACGTCCACAGCCTCCGCACGCGCCGCACGCGCTTCACAGAGCACTGCCCACGCGCCCTCACGCGCAGCACGCGCCCTCACGCGCTCCAGAGGTTGAAGATGACACACGTGGCCGCCACGTCAGCGCCCAGTCAGCCCCACGTCACGCCCAGTCAGCGCCACGTCACCGCCCAGTCAGCAGACACGTCATCGGCCACGTCATCGGCCACGTGTCCGCCACGTCAGCAAACCGGTCCCACCTTGCCACGTCAGCGCCACGTCAGCAACCTGGTAAATTTCATTTAGCCCCCTGAAGTTTTGAAATTTACAGTTTTGCCCCAGAACTTTTAGGAATTTACAAATCAGCCCCTGTGTCGGATTTAGACCAAAGAGTGTCTATTCCACCATTTTCGACCGTTCCGGACGCAACGGTGACCTCCGATTTGTGAAATTCAGACCCAATTTTAGTGTATTCTCATTTTAAACTTTAAAACTTAAAATGGAGATGGAGGATTCTCATTCTGGTGCAATGATTAAACTGGCTGCCACTAATTACTCCTCTGGAGACCTCGGATGATAGATTTTTTACATTGTAAAGATCTGTTTGATGTCATCGAGTTGAAGGGAGTGAAACCAGAGTCTGTTAAGGAGTATGACTGGAATAAACTCAACAACAGAACTTTGGGTCAGATAAGGCAGTGGATCGGTCACAGTGTCTTCCACCACGTAGCACAGGATTCAGATGCTTACGAGATGTGGATAAAGCTGGAAGACATGTTCCAGGCCAAGACAGCTCGGAATAAAGCCCTGTTAATGAGGCGTTTGGTGAACCTGAAGCTACGGAGTGGAACTTCCGTTGCGGAACACACCAACGAGTTCCAGAGCCTGGTGAACCAGTTGTCTGCAGTAGACATGCAGCGGGAGATGAAGTACAAGCCCTCTTACTACTCAGTTCCCTTCCTGATAGCTGGGAGACATTGGTGGTTACTCTCAGCAATTCCGCTCCAGGAGGTAAAGTTACCATGCCTATGGTAAAAGATGCCCTGTCGAATGAGGAGTCCAGGAGAAAAGATGTTGGCTCAGAACAGACAGAAGCCTTCGTCACAGAGACTCGAGGAAGACATCAAGGAAGAGACGGAGAGAGAGGCAGAAGCACAACCAGAGGTAGATCCTCAGATGGAAGGAAGCCTACCTATAAGTGCTACCATTGTGGCATTGTAGGCCACCTAAAGAAGAATTGCCGAAAACTGCAACGAGAGCAGAGAGAAGGCAATCACCAGCCGAAGAATGACGAAGGAGAGACACTGGTCGTTGTCCAAGCAGATGTAGCAATATGCTCCATACAGGAAGAAACATGCCTTCACAACGCAACCCAAGATGTGAGTGGGTGGTAGATACTGCAGCATCCTACCACGTCACTCCTCACAGAGATTACTTCACAACCTACAAAGCGGGAGACTTTGGATCAGTGAAGATGGGAAATATCAGTTCCTCTGGGATAGTAGGAATGTGTGATATTCAGTTGCGGACAAATGTCGGGTGTACATTGACCTTGAAGGATGTCCTGCATGTTCCAGAACTTCGGCTGAATGTACTCTCGGGGATAGCTCTTGACAAACAGGGCTATGACAATCACTTCAGAAATGGCACATGGAGAATGACGAAAGGTTTCATGGTTGTCGCCCGAGGACATGCTTGCGGCGCACTATACAAGACTCATGTGAAGATTTGTGCAGACAGCCTCAAGTAGTTGAAAAAGAGGCTTCTCAAAATCTGTGGAACCGGAGACTCAGACACATGAGTGGGAGAGGGTTGTCTACCCTGAACAAGAAGGAGCTTACCAAGGATGCTGCACGAGGTCCTTGAAACCACTACTCAATTGGTAAGCAACACAGAGTCTCATTTAATTTCTCTTCAGAGAGAAGATCAGAGTTGCTCAGTCTGGTGCACTCTGATGTTTGTGGTCCCTGGAGGTTGATTCATTAGTGGTAACAAGTATTTTCTGACTTTCATTGATGATGCTTCACGGAAAATCTGGGTGTATTTCCTCAAGACGAAGGATCATGTCCTAGATCATTCAAGTGTTTCCACGCCATGGTAGAGCATGAAACAGAGAAGAAGCTGAAGTGCCTTCTCACAGACGATGAAGGCAAGTACAGTTCCAGAGAGTTCGAAGCCTACTGCTGGAGACACGGGATTCGACATGAGAGAAATTTACACACACACCACAACATAATGGTGTCGCTGCGAGAATGAACCGCACCATTATGGAGAAAGTCAGAGGAATGATCAGTATGGCTAAGCTGCCAAAGCCATTCTGAGGAGAAGCTGTTCGTGCTGCATGTTACCTGATAAACAGATCACCATCTGAACCGTTGAACTTGGAGATTCCGGAGAAATTGTGGTCTGGTAAGAATCCCTCCTACACTCACCCTAGAGTATTCGGTTGTTTAGCCGTTGTACATGTATCCAATGAGCTTAGGGAGAATCTCGATGCAAGGACAACTCCATGTATATTCCTAGGCCATGGAGATGAAGAATTTGGATACAGACTATGGGATCCGAAAGAAAAGATGGTCATCAGAAGCCAGGAAGTAGAGTTTCTCGAAGACCAGACAATTGAAGACATTGAAATACCCATGATGTCTTCCAATTCCAGTGCCAACAGAAATCCAGACCCAGCACCAGCACGATTGGCCACAGATATGGTGCACGAGGAAATTCCAGAAGCAGAACCAGAGGAGGCAGATAAAGATGTTGAGCAGGGGGAGACACAGCCTGTTCCATCGGAGATTACAGAAGATAGTGTTGAGCAGGGGGAGCCGCAACCCACTCCACTAGAAGCTACAAGATCATTCACAGAGATGGATGATGATAGACCTCCTGAAACCAGTGGACATCAGACAAGAAGATCTGAGCGAGGCAGGATTCCATCAACCAGATATCCGGGATCCGAATATATTATGCTTACTGATGTGGGGGAGCCAGAGAGTTTCCCAAAGGCAAGAAAGCACTGAGGAACAAATGGGTGAAGAAACAAGGCAGCAAAATGATTGGCTTGATCCCAACTCAGGGTACGTAGGCAGTCATTCAGATGCAGCCAGGGGAGGATCATTTGGAGGATCCGTTTTGGATGATAATGGTCGGCTCATATTTTGTGGAAATCTTCACCGAGTGGGAGATTTGTTGAAGACGGCCTGAAGCTGCCTGGCATGCTTTCCACCGAAAGCATGAAACTGCCTGGAAACAGCTGTTGCAAACTGTCAAAAACGTGTGCTACAATGCACGCGTTTTTGACAGTATAAAAGAGCCTCAAAACCATTGTTATTGTATCCCAAATGAGTGTGTGATTTGTATAGAGAGTGAGAGAGGTTTTTGTGAGTTTCTAAGTTGTAAACTTGTGTATTTATTCTTGATAGTAATAAATACAATTCGGTTTTTCTTCAAACACTCCAAGAGTGATCGTTGATTCACATCATTATTTCATGTCAAATGAATAATTATGTAGGAAGCCTTTTTAGCATGACTCGAACCTATATACTTTGAGTCATATAGGTTGATAGTACATACTCGGTATTATCAAGCTATTGTAGCCTCAAGATACTAATTATACACTCCCAACCTGTTATATGATTCAAAGTGTCTCAATTTGAGTCGTGACACAGAGATTTCCTACGCAATTAATGATTTTTCATAGAATAAATTCGTGTGACCGAATCAGACAATTACATTCACCGGAGCTCACCAAAATTCAACACTGACAATAAAACATAAGTAGGAGGTTCAAAAATGGATAGCTTAGCTATTATAGAGAATGGTTAGATGAAAAATCAGAATTGGGTTATTTATTGAAATGTCAAAAGAGTCAAAAAAATCATTTAATTTCTCTCCAATAATGCTATAACCCACACCACACCTACAACTTGCTACAATCTATATATCACTCTTGCTCTAATTAATTTATGGAAATCACCAAAAAGTTGTATAAAGATGTGATAGCTCTTACCTAGTTAGTCAAGTGGTGCTTATGTACTTATTCTTAAGAATAAAAATGATATTTTAGCTTGTTTTTGAATTTGAGATGTGTCTGCTAATGTTTTTATAGCATTTTATACCAAAATTAAAAAAAAAAATTATAACTTCATTAAAATAAGTACTTTTATCTAATAACCCACCATGTTATAATTATAATATATAATATATATCTTGTTAATAACAAAATGATGTTAGATATTGATATTATTTTATCATTAAAACATATTTTTGTAACGTTATAGGAATATTAAGGTAGTTGGCTTGATATTTTGAAAGAAAAAGGGAAACAAAATCAGTAAGATCATAAAAAGGGGCATATGATGTGACAAAATATATTGATATTGTAAGTATTGAAAGTTTATGGTATGAAAAAACCCATATATCCATAAATTTAGGGTTGTCTAATTTATAATTGTTTTCAGTTTGTGTAAGATATTTCCGCATCATTTACATATGTGCATGTCGATTTTTATATAAAAATTCATATACTTCATTTATATTCAAAAACTAACTCATAAATTAAAAATTACCCGATACTTTTATTATTATCTTAAAAACCACTATCTACTAATACGAGATATTTTTCTTATCATATTCTACCAATGAGAGAGAGCAAACCAGTTTTCAGGCGATGAACAGTGTGACCATTTTAAAAATCTAACAAGCATCTATATCAAACAACTTTATCATATAATATCATCAATTTTCCTAACTTGGTTTAATCAAAATGGGAGAGTTAGTGTAACTTGTTTGGTGCTACTTTGGAGGCAAATTATTTAATCAATGAATGCTCAACCCCACATATAGAATTTAACAAAGCTGGCTTAATTGGCTTGCCAAATGCTAAACATACAACATTACAATGTAAGTACTCTTTAGTGCTTAAGTTTTGAATCAATTAGTTAATTAATTTATAAATTATCTAAAAAATTACTGTTAGATACGTATTTATCTGTTAAAATCTATTTTATTCTATATTTTTCAACATTTGCCATTTAAATTTAAATCCAACATCTAGTAATTAAAGATATTGATATTCTAAGTATTTTATTTTTAAATAAAAACAAGAGTAATGGAATACTTACCTCAAACTCTATAGATTAAAGAGAAATTTACCTATTATATAATAATAATTAAGGAATTCCAACTCAATCAAATATTACTTTAAACATATCAATCAAATATTATCTAACTCGGAGGATTTTTCATAAAATCGTTACAGATTTAGACCTATCATACACTACAAGGAAATAGACCTTTAGCATCCAACTTTTTTAGCGTCGTAACAAACGGCGTCGCAAAAATTACTTTTAGCGTCACCAAATTTTGCATCCAATTTAGTGGCGACACTATAAAAAGTCAATAAAAATCATAATTTTTTTTTTTGACTTTTAGAGTTGCTAAAATTCCGGCGACGCTAAAAACCTTTAACTTTTAGCTTCTTCAATTTATAAGTGATGGTAAAAGTCAATAAAAATCATATTTTTTTTGGCTTTTAGCGTCACCAAAATTTTGGTGACACTAAAAACCTTTAACTTTTGGTGTCACCTATAAATTCCTGATGCTAAAGGATATAATTTTTTAAAAATTTGGCCAAATATTTCCTACATTTAAGAATTAAATTTAAAATTTTGACTTTTAGCATCGACAATGGCGATGCTTAAAGTCAAAAATATCGACGTTAAAAGTTAAAAGCAAATTTTCCCGCTTAGTGAAGACCTTTATTGGCGCCAAATTTTGGCGACGCTAAAATTTATATTTTTTTATTTACCATTCGTTTTCTTTCAATTGCACTCATCCTCTCTATTTTTCTGTCCTATTCATTTTTTCTTAGTTTTATTGTTTCATTTTTATGTTTTATGTTAACATCTAATTTTTTTATTTTATTTTGTAATAAGATGAAGATGAGGAAAGTTAAGATGAAAAAATTGAAGATGAAGATGAAGAAAAGATGTAGAACATTAATTTACATGAAAATGAAGAAGATGAATATGAAGATGAAGAATATAAATTTTATATTTAAATATTTCATATATGTAATTTATCATTTTATTTTTGTTTAAAGTAATAAATTTTATAATTTTATGCTTAATATCAGTAAATGTTTTTGTTATAATTCTTTTTTAGATTATTTTTTAATAAATATATTATTATTTATAATAATTTATAAATAAATATATTAGAATTTAAGAAAATAAGTTACTATAAATTAAGAATAAATTATTAAAAATTATAATGAATATTAATTATTTTCTTAATTTTGACTTTTACGTCACTAAATTGGCGTCGCTAATAGTCTGTAACGTCAGATTTTTAGCGTCAAAATTTTGCGTCATCGTTCAACATCGTTAAATTTTTTTACATCGCTAGACATGACTATTAGCGTTGCCATTCAGCGATGCTAAATAGTCTTATTCTTGTATAGTGATATACTTAATTATTTTATGACGCGCTTGTATTTATAATAATGTCTCTAATGTTGGTGGTATAGGGTTTAGGATCTGGCCATTAGGTTTTGGGTTTGAATCCAGGGAGTGTGTTTCTTGTAAGAGTTTGGGACAGTCGATGATTTTACTTGCTCCGCTTAAGTTCGGAAGGGGTGATTTGATTGTGAGATTTCCAACGATTTCAAAAAAGAAAAATGTATTTATAATAATGATCATAGAATCCAAATTCCTACGTACTAAATTTGAGAAAATTTTAAAAATATGTAGAAACCTAGCTACTTGTTAAATATTTATGGGTAGGAGACCTTTCTTTAATTTTTAGTACAGGGAAAAAAATACCAATCTTAAATATTTGGAGAGAGGCTGGGCTAGCTAGCTAGATGCAATAACCCACAGCCGACAAATTAATTAAACTTTAAGCGATGTTATTTTATCCGATGAATATGTCCTAATAAATAAAATAGTGTTGATATTGTAACTAAAATGTCACGGCTAGGAAAAAAAATATTTTCCTTGAAGTTCTCCTCTGGCAGAAATTTTCATTTTAATTTCATTTATTTAATTTAGTTTTTAATCTGTGCTTTGATTCACATTTGTCAAGTGTAGAGGAGTTCATCTCATCAGATCGGTCATTAGGAATCATGGGATTTAATTATTGAAAACTGTTATCTTTAAGCTAATTATTATTTTATTTTTATTTTTCTGAATTTTGGAAGTATATGATTGTAGGAGCACAGCAAGTTGTTGAAAAAGATTCATGGAAAAATGTGTATGTGTTGGAGGGAAATGAGAGGATGACTTGTCATTCCTTTTCAGTGTAACCACACATATCTAAATGAATAGTGTAAACTACAAAAGTACATACAGATAGGAAAGCCCAAAATAATAAAATTAAAATTAAAAATAAAGGCTGTTAGATATTATTATCAAAGCCTTCAAAATAAGTGGGGTGAGAGTTGGCCATTTGGGTCATTTCCTTTTCAGTCATGACTCTAATCATAACTCATCACCAACAATCCTCATTAAGCATTTAGTGATCCTTGAATAAATGGAGGGAAAATGGGAGTCATTCACATTATAAATTACCATAATGATATTATAGTTCCTATAATTTTAGAAATATATAAATTTTAATCTTTATTGTTAAATATTAATTGTTAATTAATTCATTTTTGTCTAATTTTGAAATAATTTCTTATTATTTTTAATAATTTTTAGGATGTTCAAGTCATTTAACACTAATAGATTTTTTATTTTTTTTTAGAAATGATGGAAACCCCGCCACCAAATCACCTAACTCGAGTTTAAGCGGAGCAAGTAAAAACTCTGACTGTTTCAGATTCTTACAAGAAATGCACTCCCTGAACTCGGATTCAGGAACTGACAACTAAATCTCAAATCTTTTGCCACCAAGTCACACCCCTTGAGAACAATATGATGAAAAATGACTTAAACTTAACAAAAAATATTTAACAATATGAACTAAAGTTTAATTTCATTTTTAAAATTACAAAGACTAAAATATCGTTATAACAAAGTAATTCGTAAATTTAAGAAATAAAAAATAAAATAAAAAAAGGTCACAAGTTTAAGAGATGAGAGTTGAGTTTGTGAGTTGGTGTTACTTTTTGTGTCTTGTGGGGCTGGTGATGACAAAAGATCTTCAATTTCTTCTCTGACTAAAGTCTGCCACCATTTGCAGAAGCATCAACAGCTCTCATAACTGGTAAGGGTAAAGATATATATTTTTTTTTCCCTTCTTAACTATATTATACCAATCCTTTTCATTCACCCCCTCGCTTCTACTTGTGATAATTTCACATAATCAATCAATAGAGTGTCAAATCCAAAGGTTTATAGTTTCATATTTATTTATTTTCCCTTTTAGTAGATACCATCAGTTAGAAAGTTGAAGTTGTACTTGCTAGTTTTGTTTCTGCAGCCTACCACTATCATGTTTCATTTACTTTGCTGAGATATATTGAGAAGTAGATGTGTTAGCAATTACTAACAACTTTTAATTTTTATGAGTTGTATTTTAAATCTGATTTCTAAGTTACTGTATGTATTTACAGTTTGGGATTTTGGATTTTGTGGTGGTGTTGGGGGCATGCAATGTCAGAGTTTTGTTAGGATCAGCTGTTGGTTTGCAGTAACAGCAAGTACCAGCTTTTCCTGGTCATAGCAGTTGCAGCATGAAGAGCATCAAGCAACAACAACAACAACAGCAACAGCAACAGGCAGCAAAGATTTCGAGTACTGCAAGAAAGCAAAACCTGAAGCTCTAGGAATCTGGGTTTCCAGAGTAATCATCAGCAAAAACAGTCATCACTGGACCAAGCCACAACAGATAATCCAAACTGTAGAGTAAGATTAATGGGAATGAAAGGCACTGAAGGGGAAATTGTTCAAGTCCAAGGAGGTCACATTGTTCGATCAACAGGGCGTAAAGACCGTCATAGCAAGGTTTGCACATCAAAAGGTCCTAGAGATCGAAGGGTTCGTTTGTCAGCTCACACTGCAATTCAATTCTATGATGTTCAAGACCGGCTTGGCTGTGACCGACCCAGCAAAGCTGTAGATTGGCTTATCAAGCAAGCAAAGTCTTCCATCGACAAGCTTGCTGAGTTACCACCATGGCAACCAAATAGTACTAGCAACAACAATGCTGCAATGGAAGCAGAGCTTAATATGGGCCCTAGTGAAATGGCAATACAAGAGCAATCAGAGTCATCTGGGTACAACTTTCAGATCCATAGGCAATTGGGTGATCCTCTTCATAACACAAACAATGATTCATCTTTCATGTCGCCGCAGCATTTGGACACGGATTCTATAGCTGATACCATAAAATCTTTCTTCCCAACAAGCACCACAACCTCATCACTCAACTTTCAGAATTATCCAGCTGATATAATCACAAGAACTACAAACCCAACTGAAGATCTTGGCCTATCACTTCACACATTCCAGGACCCTGGACTAATTCATGGACAGCCAAGAGGAGATACAAGTCACAGTCACACAGTTTCAGCAGATCATCAAACCCTCTTTGCAGGATCAGCTCCGGTGGGATTTGACTCCAATTTTCAGCGAATGCTAGCCTGGAACCATGAAACAAACACGGAAAATAGAGGGGGTGGTGGGTTTTTATTCAACTCATCATCACTGTCACCTCAAGCAGGATTTGCATTTTCTCAAAGGGGGCCCCTTCAGTCCAGTTTCTCGCAATCAGTTCGAGCTTGGGATGAAATTCAACACTCTAATTCCATATTTGGCATGCCAGCTGGGTTTAGCATTCCAACTCGAATTCATGGGAAAGATCATGAGCACAGTGACAGGCTTTCCTCTTCTTCTCCCAATTCTCACCGCTGATAATTTCCTAAGGTACCTTTGTGTTTAGTTTCTTTCATCAAAGCTTATGCTTTGAGAGAAAGTAACCATGGATGTAATTCACATTTCAAATAAAAAAGTATTTCTTTCTTATTAGTCCCTGCTATTTTTCTAGTTCCAAGCCTTGTAGTAATGATACTATCCGAATGAATGTGCAAGAATTCCTCAAATCTCATGCTCAAGTTATCAGTTTGTTCCTGTACGTGGGCAAGGGTTAAATTTTATTACCTTGTGAGTTTGTTATGTCTACAAAAATCTTGCAGGAAAAGATGTTAATGAAGAAACTAGAGAGCTCATAATCACATTTGGGGCAGGCGGAGCCATGATTAAATTTCAGGGGTGGCTAAATTTTTGCACAGTGGGGGAGATGAGAGAGATGATAAGGCTAAGGTGGGATATTTTTAGGAATTAATAAGATTAAGCTAAGTTTAAAATTAGATTTGTCTCTTTAAAATGTGGGTTAAATTTCAAAATTATTAGAGAATATTTAATTCAACATCGCCATGTATGAGACAGTCTACACTTGTGATTAGTTAGACCCTAAAATTTATTCAAAAATGATACTCTCACTCACAATTTTACAAACCCTCTCACTGTAGCTACAGTGATTTACTGTAGATTACTGTAGCTACAGTGAGGGGTTTGTAAAATTGTGAGTGAGATTGTGAGTGAGAGTATCACCACCCAAATTTATTTCTTATCCAAAAATTTATTGATAAGTAACCATATTTTAGGAATCCACTTAGAGCCCCCAAACTTAGGGTCAGCCCTGATTTGCTTCTATTTTGTTTTACAAATTATATCTTGTTGAGACATATTTGAGGGGAACTCAACAAAAAATGATTCTCCAAGACATGCTTATATCACTATTTTTCAATAAATGTTCCCTCCCTTTGGTTAGAAATTGCAAAATTACAAGGGATTTGTATGAAAGATTGCTTTCAGGATACAAAAGAGATTGTTGTGATTAAATCGATACAATCAAAGATTGCTATTTTTGTTGTGAACCAAGTGATGCATGGAAGAGAAGAAGAATAAATTTTGTATATATCATTTTCAGTAGACTCAAGAGGTATATGTATATATTTGAATAGTAGCCATTCAAATTCTAAGGAATTCAACTTTCTATATATTTTGTAAATTAAATGAAAAAACATCTTCTGATAATGAAATAATACAATGATGACTTAAAAATCGAATTTTGGAAATCGTGACTCCATTCCAGGAACGCAAACATGATGCTTCTCGTTCGAATGCCAAAGAACGAATTTCGAACGAGAAAGCTCCTGATAGAAAATTCGAACAATCAGAGATTTTATTCAAAAGCAATCTATTTGAATGCCTAAGAACGAGTTTCAAACGAGAAGTCCTGGATAAAATATTTGAATGATCAGAAATAATATTCGAACGCCAACCCGATGCGTCAGTATAAAGCAATATAACACAATAAATATCTAGAAAAATTTAAACATATCAAATTCTTTTTCCCTTTTTTTATTTAAATTTTTATTTTAGCTACGTTATGATACCTAATTAACTATGATCTCATGCAAGCCCTTTTCTTCTGTTCTACAGGATAAATTTTCTGTTTATGAATCCAAATGTTATGCTTTCTGGAAAACACAACAAAAGGTTTTCAGTGAATCTAATATACATATTCTATATTTGATAAATATTTAAAAAAAACAAAACAAAACAAAACTGATCATATATAAGTATTGTAAGTGTTACCGAGTATTTTGTCAGCTTAACTTTTGCAGCTAAAATGTTTAAACAAATAAAAAATTGTTATATTGGAAAATAAGATAAAAAGGAAAATAATGTAATTAAGTTTTCATTCACAACTAGTATGAAATGAAATCACTCACTGTTAAGTAAATTAATTAGTGTTTAATAAATAATTTATTTAAAAGTAAAGCTGAAAGAACTTTGCACCAAACATACCCTAAAAGTGAAATAATCAGGGAGAGAAGCAACAAAACAAGACCAAAATGGGGGGCAGTACTTGTGATAGCACTTGTTTGATAATCCGTGCACTGCAGTCGGTTCTACTTTCTCGTACTCTCTGTGTTCTCAGAGTCCCACATGAAGTTGCCCCTTTCATAAGCAAGTAATTATTTCTTAGAAGGACATGTAGGTGGGTTTGGGACAAAAAAATGTCAGAGACATTTTTAACTGAAAGGAATTTTAATGGGATTAAATTAGATTTGACGAAACAAATTTTCTTTCTCATATATTATCAGTTTGATACACAGTAAGAGCGATATGTAAAATAACGTACTCACAGAGGACTTTTAAGGCCATGGAGAGTCGCCGTGTGTCCTGCCGAAAAGACGTAAGCATATCAATCCGAACATATCATTATGAGAAATATGAGGTAACACCCAGGGAGGCCGTCCATCCCATTTTACTTACCAATCATACGTGGTATCATTAATTAATAAGTAGTGATGGAGCCACTAAAGGACAAGATGAGGCAGTTGTCCTGTTCAATCTGAAATTTATTAAATATGTCTAATAAATTAATTAAAAATCTGATTTATTAATTAGATAAATTTGGTTTGTCTTTTTTAAAATGAAGAGTACCTACACTTTTGTGAAAACAAATTTTATCAGCTTTGAATCAATATTATGGCTAATTACTATTAACAAAATATATGACATGTATAATTATATTGAATATAATTTATTTTTTAGCATGTTTAAAAATATATTATTATATTGTTGAATGAATAGGCGTTGGTTAAACTGAAGGAGACTTAAACATGAATCCAAATCAATTGGTCCATAGTCCTCAAATTATTTGGGCTTCTAATAGGCCTGGTGACGAAAAAGAAGGAATCGATCTTTTCACACTCCACAAAAATTCTTTTTACACTCTTTTGAGTCTCTTTCCAAAAATACCCTCCATTCCCCAAAAATAAAAAAATATATATATCCAGTTTTGCTTCTAGTACCAAAACTAAACGGACAGTTCCATTTTTAACACATTTTGAATTTATCTATGTTTCAGTACATATATGTGTGGATGATAATTTGCATTGGGCTACGGGGCGCAATCCAATGGTTTGAGATAGAGATAGTTTGGGATATTATCAGTTTATCCACATATTTATATTAGGGTCCAATGTATCCGGTATATATGACGTGTGGTTTTCCCGATATTCCAAAAAAAATAATAATTTATATTGCCACACACATTAGAGGTGAATACCGATTTTTCAAAGTATTTTAGAAAGAAAATTGAAATTTTTTAAAGGACGGTATTTTTGGAAATAAATTGAGAAAGGAGTGTAAAAAGAATTTTTGTAGTGTCAGAAACTCCAGTCAAAAAGAAGAAGATGCTACTTAAAATTCATATTTTTATTTGTTTTATTTAAGTCCTGATCGGATGATTTGACGGTAAAATTTTCTATGTTTAAAAAAAAAAAATCCATTTCTAAGTATACGACATTAGTTTTTAAATTTTGCAATATGTTCATATGATTGCTACGTTTATAAGCAACTACTTGGCAAAAAAAATATATATATATATATTAAAGAAATCAATATTTAAGCTCTCTTATCATCTGCACGATTGAACTTCTTATATGCTCTTTAGTTCTTTATAACACCTTTGTTTGATGAAATATTATTCATAGGGGTTTGATTAGCATCAATTAAAAATTAAGATTCGACTAGCAGCTAAGTTCTTCAATCAATACATTTAGACTCTATTTGGTGTATGATTAAAAAAGTGTGGTAAATAAATAATGATTTATAAACGGTGTTATGTAATTTTATTTTATGGTAAAAAATAATTTCAGTGTATTTTTTTTAATATTTTGATAATGAAGAAAAACTAAAAATTTATTTTTTTGTAAAACTTAAATTTTTAAAGAAATCCAATTAGTAATTATAATTTTTTTTAATCATTAAATAAATACTTAAAAAATCATGATTTGACCAAAATATAATTTTTTCATCTCACCATATATCAAAACATAATATCAAATGGAGCCTTAAATGTGTTATCAACCACTCGTTAGATTAAGATTGGACACCTCTTCACCGGAATCGCAATCGAGCCTACTTTGAATGGACAACATCAAAATTCGGATATGTATGAAAATACTAAATATTTATACGCGCCTTCATATTTTTTTTTTTAAGAAACTCTCGAAAGAACAAAGACATATTTATATCGATATTTACACCTTTTTTTTATGGTATCTTATACTCTAGCATTTGTTTCATACCTTATAAGCTAACGTATACTCTTTGACAATACTTTTTACCAAACGCACCTTTAGAAAAATAAATATATCTGATTTATTTTTCTAAACATCGAAGCAATCAAGAACTTAGGTGGTGTTGTAGGAGCGAAACATGATTTCCTATTATGCCTATGACGTCGACGACGATGACACTGCTAAGCTCGCAGCTTGTATAGAGTACGAATAATATCACAGGGGAACTAATCGGAGAATAATGGAGTCGCCACCCAGTACGAGACACTGAGAATGATTTAAGGCCGCACTACACCTCTCGCAAAGTCCGACCTTAAATTCTTTTGGGTTTGGAATGGTCTATTACTGATGCCAGTATAATACCAAGGTTCAAAAAAGAATCTATATGTCTTATAACACAAGGAAATCATACACGATAGTTTATATTTCATACAGTTGTCAAACATTCATGAAAGAAATAATAATAGAATAGATAATGTATAAAATAAAATCGGCCAGACATATATGGGATATGGCCAGATATATATAGTTTGTCCAGCCAGACATAATGGATGTCTGGCCGAATTTACTGCATAAACCAAAATGCCTTGAATGTAAAATCACGCAATAAATAACATGGATATGTCATGACATGCTTAAAATCAGTATTCATAAGGTGCAGAATCATACATAACGGTGATGGTAAGATAATGATAAAACAACCAGAATAATCACATGGTAACAATAATGAGAAAGCAGTAAAGAAGACACGCGTAACCGTTTGCAAGTTATACATGGAATTATATTCCAAGTGCAGACCACACTATCGTCCATTCGGAATCAGCTATGGAATTTACGTCTGAGTTTCCATCATGTATACTATAGGGAAGCAAATATGCGGTCGGATGTAGCCAGTAATTACGGTTGGAATTACTTTGTGACAGATGTAAGTATGGTCGAACATATATGATGTCCGACCGGATATACGGAATCAGATCAAAAGAGGAAAAACATCAGGTCTTTATCTTTTGTATTGTTGGCTCTGAGAATGCCTCTGGTTTATTCTTTTGCTGGTGGTTTCTATGAGATCAGATTTACTATTTATGTATCTTCCAAGTCATCCAAGCTCCCCTAAAATCTGATTCTAAGAAAAACAAATCACCTCCATTAAACTTAAGCATCCCTTTTATTGTGTTTAGGTCTCGGTTTAATAAGGAAAGTCTTATTTGATAAGGGAAACTCTTATTTTAGCAAAAGACAATTATAAAAGTTGTTTTTAAAGAGGAAGTGATTGTTTTATGGGATTTGGCTAAGAAGGAAAGAGATCGTGTTCTTCTGTAAAACTGAAAACACGACACATATCCGGCCTGACTTGTAGAATGTCTGCCCAGACATGGTTGTTTGTTCCTGGCCGGAATAGACGACATTCGGCCAGAACTTTGGCTTTTGGGTTTTTTGGATTTCCTTTCCCTTCCAGCATTAAACCTTACAAATTTTTCATACATTTATGAGTGTTCTCATAGGAGACTCATCATCAGGCTATGCGTAAAAATACGATGTCTACAGTCGCCACCACTTTGGTAGGCTTATGCAGTGTGTGACAGTGGCAAGTCTATCAAAGTCTTGCATGTATTTTTACTTACCTAGTTTGTCGGACGTCATCAGACTTGCCTTGATTTGTGTTGGTGTTTGATGGTTAATAGACTCGCGGGTCCTCCATTGTGTCAATAGGTGTGAGGATGAAGATGGGCACTCAGGCCCGGTGGCTTGTGAGAGTTGAGAGATGCCTCGATCTCTGCTATCATGATTGATGAACCCTTCAAGTTGTCTAATGATTCGATTGTGATGATTGATGTTCCAAATCCAAACTACATTGGCATTCCAAAATCCAAATGTCTTTGACTTTCCAAGCACATTGGCGCTCAAAATCCGCCTAGCGTGCCAGCCTTTTCTAATTTTCCAAACACTAACTGGCGTTCCAGACCTGTTCATCATTCTAATTCTAGTGGCGTTCCAACTCCATCGGTACGTAAGATGAGAGACACTCAGATCTCTTGTTTCATTTGGTTTATGGGATGATGGGCCCTCGAGTCTGTCGATGCATTCAATTATGAGAGGCTATATTACAATGTCTTCATTCCTAAAATCATTTGTTTTATTGGTGTTCCAAATCTGGCGGTGTGCCAAATCTATTCTCAATTTCAATTCCAATTTTGTAATTGTTCAAATTCATTTACAAATTCATTGGTGTTCCAAATCCATTTCTAGTTCCAATTCCAAATGTCATTTTCCAATTTGTTCCAAATTTCCAACTCCAATTTCCATATTTGTCCAGCTTTTCCAAATCTGTCTGGCTTTCGAATTCTCGTTCCAAGTCTTTCTAACTTCATTAGTGGTATAAATCTGTTTAGTGTTTCAAGTCCAGTGGTGTTCTAAATCTATTCTGCTTTCTAAATTTGTCGGTGTTCCAAATCCATTTGTATTCTGAATCCATCGGCGTTCTGATTCCTTTGGCATTCTAATTCCAATAGTGTTCCAATCCCATTGGCATTCCAAAGCCATTTCTAATTCTAATTCCAAATTTGTCTGTATTCTAAATTCATTAGTGTTCCAAATCCATTAGCGTTCCAAGCCCATCTCCAATCTTTATGGCATTCCAAAGCCGTTGACGTTCTAAGTCCTTCATTGTCCCAATCCTATTGGCGTTCCAACATCATTCAATTTTCTAAACCTGTTGGTATTACAAACCTATTGGTGTTATAAACCCATCCAGTTTTCCAAACCTGTCAGTATTCCAATCATATTGGTATTCTAAATCCGTTGACCTATTTCATCTTTCAGCGTGATCCATTTCTAAAATTATTTTGCTGTCCGAACCATTCCAAAACCTCTCTTTGCTATAAACATTTTCCGATTGTAGGCATTCCAAAACTCAATTTTTCCGACCTAAAAGCATTCCAAAACTTGCTGCTATTGTTGGCGTTCTAAAACGAAATTACGCAATGGGCGTCGCCCTTTACTATTACATTTAGGCGGGCCTCGCCCCCAGTTACTATGTTCAGGCGGGCTTCGCCCCCATGTCTTGTCATTCTGACTGTAAGGTGCTCAATGTCTTGGAAGCTCACCTTTTAACTTCAACTGAATGTTCTTGCTCTGTTTCTTGGAGGCTTACTTTGTCCAAAATTTCTGCAAAAGAAATGTTATATGTACGTATGCATATATGCATATATGCAAATGATCTCTATCCGGTTACCCATTCCTCGGCCTGCAGAAGGTCGTGATGTTTTCTTCTGTAGAGGTACTACCAAACCTCATCTTATTTTCTACTCAAGTTGTCCCTCGGGGTTCCCCATAATCATCGATTTTTCTATCCAAACTTGTTTCATCATGCAATGACTCTTTGTATGTTCTCAAAAATTTTCTTTTTCGAAATCCTGCCACTTTCCAAGGCATGACTATTGTCTAAATTCAAACTTCATTTTCAACTATGGTTTCACTTTCAAAAGCTTCTCCGTGTGTGTATTGATTTTTTTTTATAAATAATTGCATGTAGCCCGAATCGGTTTATGCTGGTGGTAAGTGTAGACTAGTACTAGCACTTTAGTTTATTTTTTATCTTTTCCTTAGTGAAGGTAATCTAACTCCTAGTCAAGGATCAAAAGAATTTCAGAATTTGTAGGGTTTGTCTTTATCCTTGGTTTCATTAAGTCGTCAAACTATCTTTTGACGCAAAGACTGTACATTTGTGATGCGAGCCCCTGGTTACTCAACAACTTCACCAACTCAAGTTTCTTTGCATACTCAGTATTTGAGTTGTCATTTGACGCGAAAGTATTCATAGGGTTCACGATACTCTATGTTACTGAACATTTCAAACAACATGGTAGATTCTTTTATGGGATCTTTTCTCTTTTTCTTTTCACATTTTTTCTCTTTTTTTTTCACACTTTTTTTTTATTTGCATCATCTCCTTAACATAGTGTCATTTTAGTCTTAACCTTGGAAAATGGTCAAATGAATGTTAAGTGTTTTACCATCTCTGCAAATTGTGCCAGTATAAATTATTTCTAAGTGTTTTGCAATTCTAAGTGCAAGTTTAGTGCGCAATTTTTGGATAACATTCTGCTAATGATTCCAAAGATAAAGTTTTTTCTTTCCAAATTTAGACATGCTCATTCTTATCGGGAGACATAAAATTTTACATAATCAGATTTATATCATCATCGAATGTCTGAAAAGAGATTAATTATATGACTAGAAAATGAAAGATGCAAATGCAATAACCGTGCCTATGGGCGATACCCCTCGGGACTAGGTATCTTTCCCGCGTCAATCAAGTTTTGGATCTCGTGTTTCATACGAGCATGCCTTTCAGTCTCATGACCAGAGATTTATTGGAATGCACAGTAGTAGGCTGGGTTACCGTATTTATTCATCGGTTTCTGTTGTGGGGCTAACGGCTTCAAAAGACCCTACCTTGTCAATTCCTTAAGTACTTGATCTAACGATTTTCCCATGTCGGAGAAGTGTCATTTCTAGACGGTATTCACCTCTGATGCCTATTTTATGAGCCTCATCCATTGTTCTTCTTATATTATCATTGTCTATAAAGCTTTTTATATTCTGCCTCCTCCTCTTCCAAGCCAATGACAGTCTCTTTTAGCTCTTGAAAATCTAAGATTATAGAGGTCATCCCCTCAACTTATTATATATGGAGGGCTTAGTTCCATTGTTTATCATTTTGAATTGATTTTTTTAGGGTCTTGTCTATATCTTCAGAAGTTGGCTTCTCCAACAGTCCATATACTCATTGAAGCTCTCGTCTATATTTTTTTAGTGTTCTTCAAGTCATGGAGTGACACATCTATCTCAATGTCTGTGATGTACTGACTAAAGAAATCTTCGGTCGGGTCTCTCCAATCATCCTTTACATTCTTTTTCAGATTATGGTACCTTACCACTAGTGTTCCTTCTAATAATATCCCAAATATTTTTAAAACTTGACATTTAGACAGCCCATCGGCACTCATCAAAGATACAAATTGTTGGATATGCACTTTTGAGTCTTTATTCCCATTAAACTTCATCATTTCAGACATCTTAAACTGGGTGGGTAGATGCTTCTTAAATGCTATGGCATTATAATCCAGTAAGTCTTCGTGCTTGCTTTTAATTTTTGGGCCACAGGCTCCATTTGTTCCTTCCACCTTTGTATTTCAGCCTCGGTTTGGGATCTGGCCTCCCACGGCATATTCTGCCATGTCCTCTTCTTCATATACTGTGGGATTCTCCTCAACTTTCTTAGTTTTGGGCTCTTCCCACTAGTCTCTCCCTCGGTGTCTGGGTTACTGCCTAATTAGCCATGGCATTGATTAAGGTCTGCAGTTATTCCCCTAAATTATTTACAGTGTTTTCAAGTTGGTTCATTCAGAAACTTTCATTGTTTGCTATTCTTGTGCTCCTTATGATCAGCTTCTTTACTAGTATTCATTTCTCTCTAACCCAACGCTCCACTATGATGGCTTTATTCACAAATTGTTAGTATGATGCATGGATGCATGTATTCATGAGATTCATGAAATGCAAGGTTAGTTCACGCAACATATATCCTTCCAACCTTATCTCTCCTACACACGTGGTAAGTTCATATTTTCCCTAGGTGTGTCTTACCTCGTGCACCGATAAGGGGTATCCAAACTCGTTCTCTCCTATGCTAAAGGTAAACCTTGACTACCTCAGTTTTGTTCCATCGTTGAAAGACAAAGGCCGCCAATTTAGAAAATGACTAAGCCAAATATATGGATCGTGTAATTATTTAAAAATGACAAATTGGACCCTTAATATTCACGGTTATAGTGGATGGGCTAGGAAATATTTGGGAATGTCCAAATGGGAAAAGACAAGGTATACCATTTCTGAATGAAATCCATTGTGAGTATCAGACCCATGCCTTGGCATATTTGGATTATAACTAAATATTCCAAGTCGAATATGGTTTTCATACATGGTGGCCCCTTGACATTTCAAAGCATTCAATCAAATTATCATGGAACATGAACTTGTTCCAGTGAAAAGGCCCAAGAAATTCTTTGTCTCACGATAAGGAGATTAAATTGCTTTAAACGGCTAGGGCCTAATTACAAGCAATAAGAAGACTTCTATAGGATAATCAACTACAGGCTTTTATGTGGGCTTATAAGGGTATGTCTTAGGCTCTTATCAGCGAAGGGTTTCCTAGAGCTAGGCCTCCCCACTCAAGTGAATGCACCATTTTATACCCAAGGGTATGTGCAAATAAGTGATGGTTATCATCACATACCAATCCACCGTTTTGAGTGAAAATGATTTCTCGATACATGACGCCATTGGATTTTGAATGGTATGTAAAAATAATGGGTCTAACCCATGTATATCAAGAATGAGTATAATTTTAAAATATGTAATGAAATACTATATTCCATTACGAGTGTATAGGAAAAAACCGGGACTGAATCAGAGTTTGGAAACTCCAGAACGAGAGGAAAAAAGTTTGAGTGCGCATACTGCCCGATAATCACTCAATTTTTTTTATTTCATTTCAAATGTTCAGCCCTTCAGCTCTCTGGAAACATAGAGCTGAAGGCAATATGATTTTCAACCCTAATTGCTTCTAACTTTTCCTAAATATTTTCAAAATACCCAAAATTAATTTTAACATCAAAACCAACATCAATACATATTATAGAACAAAAATCAAGTTTTTCAAAATATCAAATATTTTTACAAAAATATAAATTTATTCTAAATACGTACTTGCGTAAATTTTGAATCCAAAACACAAACCAAATTAGAATTCCACAATGAAGTGACTCGTGAACAATTATAGGTCACCCAAAGGTGGTCAAGTGATTCTAAAATGGTAGCCTTAACTCTAAGCTATTATCTAAATTTCCAAATTCTAATTTTTTTTGTCTATGTCTAACATAAATATTTTGACCCAATGACAAGCATATTGTGTTTATGCTTCCAAAGCATGCTAATTAGCCTAATTTCAACATTATGTATCTAATACATAATTTAACATTATATGTCTCACTAATGAAAAATATAGCTTTTAGGGAATATCAAACTTACCTAGTAAGGTTGATTCAAAGATCCAATCTATTTCTCTTTGTTGAAATGTTTGGAGAACTTCCAAGGATTAGTAAGCTTGACTCCAATGTCCAATCTTGATTCCAATGCTAGCAAGCTTCACCCCAAGATCCAATCTTGATTTCTCCTAGATGAAATGTTGTAGAGACCTCACAAAGCTTCTCTAAAACAATTTTGTAACTTAGGCTAATTTCTCTAATACTTGCTTGTATTTAGCTTTCTCAAGTTTTTGCTTTGCTTAATTAAAACCTTCCTAAAGTTTGCTATTTATAGCAAAACTTAGGTAATTTTTAATTAATAAAAGTTGTAATCAACTTTTAGGTGGGCTTAATCTACTTTGTCTAAATATGTATAATTAGGTGTGACTAATCTCCATGGTCTACCTCGTTGATTTAATCCAATTAAATCAAGATAAGGATTAGGAAATGGATTAGTTCAATGTTTGCCACTTTTATTTAATCCAATTAAATCAAGCCAAAATCACATATTATTACATACTTACAATTACCATAATATCCTCAAATGGTAGAGATAACTATGAGTTTACAATTAAGCCCTTGTGTAATTATTAAATTAATCCAATTAGGTCAAAGTAAATAATCAATGTTGCCAATAACACTTGATTATCTTAGTTGATAATTATAATATCAAATATTATCTTTTATCAAAAATTAATCGGCTACCCAAGAACTCAACGAGTACACTTCATATTGGGACTCTCTAAGTTCGGACACGTTCGTTATATAAGCCTAGCTAATATCTACGCAATTCGGCCACCTCTGAATTCACGAAGAACACGAATGACCTTTTTGAACTATACAAGTCGAGGTCATCACATAT
>SKCR01048040.1:0-40119 GCA_019454045.1 Zanthoxylum bungeanum | reverse complement strand
ATTAAAAATGAGAGAATTGGAATGAGAGAACTGAGAAAATTGAAAATGAGAGAATTGCTGGTGTGTAGACAAATGAATTATGACTCATATTTATAAATTATTTGATCAATTTTGCGATGCTTAAATTGTCCCTAAAAAACATTTTATTACTATTATTGAGGGTAATTTAGTCATTTCGAGAATATATATTAAAAAAATAAAATATTTGGTAGGGAGTCAAACATCTCCCTACCAAAAATCAAACCGAAATCGTAACGGTTCCTATTAGAATCGTGGAACTTTATTGTTCAAGGGAACCATAAGGTTCCGGTTCGGTTCCTTATAACCAAACGGTTCCAATTGGAATCGTCCGGTTCTTTCTGATTCGGTTATGATGGAACCGTAACCATGGTCGAGTCTATCTATCATGATATAGTTGACTTGTTTTAATCTTGCCATCGGTCACGATCACATGATGTAACCATCCAATAATATTTTTTCCACATACTAAATAGTAACGAACAATTAAATAAATAATAGATTTATTCAATACAATTATTATATGTTATATAATTATTAATTGATGATATCACATCACCTACAATATCAATAAATTATTCATTTACAATATATTATATCATATAATCTACCCACCATTAAATGATTGATTAACTTTCTTAATATCAATTATGTACTAATATAATTGTCACTTTCAATTAATTTAATTGGTAAAATCTTGTAAATGGAAATAAGAAATTTGAGATTCGAATTTTGTTGATATTAATCGAGTAAGAATTGAGATTACATCAGTTTATCATCAGATTATTAAAAAAAAATAAATAAATAAATATTTATGCCCCAATTAAAGTCTACGATATCATAACATGCTGTAGTACTTGAACCTTTTTACATGAATTCTCATTGTGCGGTTATGAAATTGGTACAAACCTCACGAAACTAACCACACAAACCTTCGCAATTAGTGTAGTAGAAGACAAAAATAATAATTATGTAGGTGTTTTAAAAAAATAATATTTTTATATATAAATAGTATATTCGATAAATATATACGGATGATAAAATTGACAACTGACTATGACTAACAATAATTTGGATTAAATAAGTTTTATATTTTTGTTTTTTATAAAGTATGTTTGGTAGCTATTGGACAATTATTTAAATATTAATAAATCTTAACCGCACATTACTATTATAACACGTGTGGCATAAGATTGTGAAAAAATTAACATAGTTCAACTCAATATTTGATCCAGCAATTACATTACATAGTCCATGTTTACGGATATATATAGGGTACACATTGTTTATATTCAAAGCTAATACTACCGTTCGTGAAATTTAGACGGTTGAACATAGTTAAATGACATTTAAATTATGTCGGGAGTGTGTAAAATTATATTAAAAATAATTTTTTAGTCTTTTAATTTTTTAATTTTTTAATTTTTTTTAATAATACTAGCTAGTTAAGTATCACTCTCAAACTGACACTTAGATTATGTTTATTTTTTTCTTCTGAAATCTTAATGAATGAGTCTAAATTTGGCTGAAATCTGAATAGGTTTGAATGTAAATTTCTGAATGATATGTTTGTTTTTAAGGGTGGCAAAAAAACCCGGGCCCGGTCCGAGCCGGGCTTTAAAATGGGCGGCCCGGCTCGGGCCCGGGCTCAACTAAAATAGCCCGGGCCCGGCCTTTAAATAAATAAAAAATATATAAATTTATATAATAAAAAATATATATATAATTTTTTATATTAACAAAAATCAAACCCGGGTAAAAAGCCCAGCCCCGCCTGAGCCCGAGACAGCCTGACTCGATAATAGCCCGAGCCTAAATTCAAATGGTCGGGCTCGGGTCGGGCTTATCAAAGCCCGGTCCGAGCCCGGTCTATTGCCACCTTTATTTGTTTTTACTTTTTAAATGTCTAAATTTAAGTGATATATTATTTGTTTCAAAAATCAAAAACGTATGAAATATGATAATTTGGCATTTATATCCTTATAAGTATCATGTACTCTTATTACAAATTTTAAACATATGAAAATACAATTAAAATCAAACATAAAATAAGGTAATCATTGATTTTAAATAACATATTAATAATATTATTACATTACTCCAAATACTAAAGTTAAAAAAAATATTATAATAATTAAAATATTTAAAATATATTTGTTCATTGTCTAAATAAATTTGTAAGTATCAAACATAAAATATATATATAAATATTCGTAAAAACTGTATAACATACATTAACAATAGAGATTTGACTATTAGAATACTTGTAAGGAAAGAAAGTTCTAATATAATGAGAACTAAAAATTAAATAATAAGTATAGAATAATGATAACACTAATTACAAGAAGAATAATTAAGTTTTATAGAATAGGAAATATGGATATTTGGTAGGGGTATTATTGGGATAAAATATTTACTTCCCATTCGGATATTTTTTAATTCAGATAAAAGTAAGAAAATGTGAATTTTTTTTCTATTTAAATGTAATAAGATATAAATTGAAAAAAATAAACAAGCAAAGTTTAACAAATAAGCCCTTAGTGTCACTCAAAAATAAAAGTATTCTTAATTATTTTATACAAAAATATATATTTTTAATTTATCCTTGATAAAACTTCTTCAATATTAGTTGGTTTTCATAAGCACAAACTATACATTTAGTTTAAGGTGTGAATGAGTTTAAAATGAGACGAACATGAGCTTTTCATGAAGGGAGAATAAAGAGAGTATGAATGAGTTTAAATGTGAAAAATTATATATTTGGTCGGATGAGAGAATGAATATGTGTTTTAAATAGATAAATTTGAAAAATATATTAAATATCTTTTTTACCATTTTTCTCATTAATTTAAAACATTAATTTTTTTTAAATATTATTACACATTATCAATGTTGGAAAATGGC
This sequence comes from Zanthoxylum bungeanum, assembly GCA_019454045.1. NCBI lineage: Eukaryota > Viridiplantae > Streptophyta > Magnoliopsida > Sapindales > Rutaceae > Zanthoxylum > Zanthoxylum bungeanum. The sequence goes on along the minus strand of SKCR01048040.1, from coordinate 37,197 downwards.
TTATTCATAAGCATTTTGAGGCACAATTTCAAGCATGGTCCACTTCGTGTTAGTGGTTGTTATTGAATGATTCGGATACTCCTCCGTGAGTAGTTCGAAATGGTATATTCATATGCTTAAAATGGTGCTTGGGTGAATGAGAAATTGTTGCTCAAAGTTCACCCATTGGTGTTGGAAAATAAAGAAAAGTAAGCTTGTCCCATATGGGAAAGCTATAGAGGGAATATTATGCTTATATATGATTGCTCATATGTAGATGGGTAAGAGTTGTAAGGATAGAGGCTCTCTCTACGTGCGCGGGGGGGGGGGGGGGGTGCAAATCAAATCCAAATCAAGCTTGGCTCGTGTGCACCCGCGTGTCATGCATACACGAATGCCGGACCAAATTGTGCGGGCCTGGCCCAGCCAATTTTTGCATGTCTCTTTATTTTTTCTAAACCTTTTGAGTTACATAACAGTTGAATTAATGATATTAATCAACTTGGTGGTTACAAGCAATGGAAGGTCTCCCACTCATGTGATTAATTGACATGTTTATTTCATTTATTAGAGAGATGATTTTCGTTTTTTGTGATACACAACACAAAAAAAAAATACAGTTCACAAGACAGTCTCGTTTTTCTTTGTCATTTGTAAGAACACAGTAACAAATTATTTGTAATAGTCTTAAAACAAATCGACTCTGTGGATATGGAAAACAGTCCAAACACAGTAGATCCGAATATGGCAGCCTCCTCGGCTGGCCAAAATATTGTGGCAGCCCCCGTGGCTGGCCAAAGTGCAGTGGCAGCCTCCTCGGCTGGCCAACTTGCTTCAGCCTCTGGGCTTAATATGGCAGCCGCTGTGGCTAGCCAAGGTGTCACTGCCTCTGTGGCTAGACAACCTGTTGGACATGTGAGCCATGTCAATCCTGCTGCAGAAAAACCTGAAAAATTCAGTGGACAGAATTTTAAACGGTGGCAACAGAAAATGTTTTTCTACTTGACCACATTGAACCTTGCGAGGTTTCTAAAGGAAGAGGCTCCTGAACCCGTGGAGGGTGAGATTGATATCCAAGTTATCAGTGCAATCGATGCTTGGAAACATTCTGAATTCCTTTGTAGGAATTATGTGCTAAATGGGCTAAGTGATTCCTTGTACAGTGTGTACGCCGGAATGAAAACAGCAAAAGGGCTTTGGGAATCTTTAGATCGAAAATATAAAACTGAGGATGCCGGTACTAAGAAATTTGTCGTGGGCCGTTTCCTTGATTTTAAGATGGTTGATTCTAAAACTGTGTTAAGCCAAGTACAAGAACTGCAGATTATTCTAGCAGAAATTCATGCTGAGGGGATGAGTTTAAGTGAAACATTCCAAGTAGCCTCGATAATTGAGAAACTACCACCTGGTTGGAAAGATTTCAAAAATTATCTAAAACATAAACGAAAAGAGATAAGCATTGAAGACATGGTTCTTAAGCTCAGAATTGAAGAAGATAATAGAGTATCTGACAAGAGAGGAATATCTCATGAGGCCAAAGCAAATGTTGTTGAACATGGCCATAAAAACAAGAACCCTAAGAACAAAGGGTCAAAGATGGGCCCTAAAGGAGGAGTTTCCAAGAAATCCAAATTTCAAGGAAGATGCTTCAACTGTGACAAAATGGGTCACAAGTCTTCTGAGTGCAGACTGCCGAAGAAGAAAAAGAATCAAGAGGCTAATGTGATGGAAAATATGACTCAAGATGTTTCAGACATTAACCTTTCAGCTGTGGTTTCTGAGGTGAATCTGGTGGGTTCTAACCCAAAAGAGTGGTGGATTGATACTGGTGCCACTCGACATGTGTGCTCGGACAAGAGCATGTTTTCTTCATTTGAGCCTACTGGTAATGGGGAAAAATTATACATGGGAAATTCAGCAACATCTGAGATTGAAGGTCAAGGCAAGGTGATTCTGAAGATGACCTCTGGGAAAGAGTTGACTTTGAACAACGTTCTGTATGTACCAGAAATACGGAAGAATCTTGTGTCTGGATCGCTTCTGAACAAGCATGGATTCCGGATGGTGTTCGAGTCTGATAAAGTAGTTTTAACTAAAAATGGGATGTATGTGGGAAAAGGGTATGTAACTGATGGGCTCTTTAAGCTCAATGTAATGGTTGTTAAACCTAAGAATATCAATAAAGCTAGTTCTTCTGCTTATATTGTTGAGTACTCTAATCTATGGCATGGTAGATTAGGACATGTTAATTTTAATTCATTACGGAAATTAATTAACATGAACCACATTCCAAATTTTAAAATTGATAACAAACATAAGTGTGATACTTGTGTTGAGGCAAAACTAACCAGATCATCTTTTCATAGTATTGAAAGAAACTCTGAACCACTTGACCTTATTCATACCGATGTATGTGATTTTAATTCAATACAATCGAGAGGCGGTAATAAATATTTTATTACCTTTATTGATGATTGCACTAGATTTTGCTATGTGTATTTGATGAAAAGCAAGGACGAAGCTATAGAGAAATTTGTTCTCTATAAGAATGAAGTTGAGAATCAACTGAACAAAAGAATTAAGGAGTTGAGAAGTGATCGTGGTGGTGAGTATGTTTTCCCTTTTGAATCACTTTGTGAACAAAATGGAATCATACATCAAACCACAGCTCCTTATTCACCTCAGTCCAATGGGATTGCAGAACGGAAGAATCGTACCTTGAAAGAGATGATGAACGCTATGTTAATCAGCTCTGGCTTACCTCAGAATATGTGGGGAGAAGCTGTTTTATCAGCTAATTACCTTTTAAATAAGGTACCACGGAAAGATGCAGGGAAAACTCCTTATGAGATGTGGAAAGGAAGAGTACCTTCCTACAAATTTCTACGAGTGTGGGGGTGTCTTGCCAAGGTAGTTATTCCTCCACCTAAAAAGGTGAAGATAGGACCAAAAACTGTTGATTGTATTTTCATAGGATATGCACATAACAGTAATGCTTATCGATTTCTTGTGCATGAGTCTAATATACCAGATATTCACAAGAATACGATAATGGAGTCGAGGAATGCATCCTTTTTCGAATACGTTTTTCCTTGTAAAACTAATTCGAATTCAAATGTACACAAACGGGTACATGAGACTATTATTGAAGATAGTCAGGACCGAGAACAAATAAATGTTCCAGAGGATCAACAAGTTGTTGAACTTGAACCAAGACGTAGCAAAAGAGCTAGAACCGGAAAATCATTTGGTCCAGATTTTCTGACATTTTTGCTAGAAAATGATCCTCAAAGCTATAACGAAGCTGTAAGGTCAGCTGATGGTGCTTTGTGGAAGGATGCCATCAATAGTGAAATTGAATCCATCTTACAAAATCACACCTGGGAGTTAGTGGATCTTCCTCCAGGATGTAAACCTTTAGGGTCCAAGTGGATTTTCAAAAAGAAAATAAAGGCAGATGGATCAATTGATAAGTACAAAGCAAGACTTGTAATTAAAGGTTACAGACAACGTGAAGGTCTTGATTACTTTGATACTTATTCTCCTGTAACGAGAATAAATTCCATAAGGATGATAATAGCGATTGCAGCTCTGCGCAATCTTGAGGTACATCAGATGGATGTGAAAACAGCCTTTCTAAATGGAGATTTAGATGAAGAAATTTACATGGAACAACCTGAAGGCTTTATAGCTCCAGGACAAGAAAAGAAAGTCTGTAAGTTGGTTAAATCCTTGTATGGATTAAAACAAGCTCCAAAACAGTGGCATAAAAAATTTGATGACACCATGTTAGCAAATGGTTTCAAAATCAATGAGTGTGATAAATGCATTTATGTCAGAGAGACAGAAGTTGGCTATGTCATTTTATGTCTCTACGTTGATGACATATTGATTGTCGGGAGTAATGTTAAAATGGTGAAATCTACCAAGAATATGCTGAAATCCAAGTTTGACATGAAAGACATGGGTTTAGCAGATGTCATTATGGGAATAAAGATCTCGAGAAGTCCTGATGGACTTATTCTTGATCAGTCACACTATGTGGACAAGATTCTTGGTAAATTTAACAATGATGATTCTGCTGTGGCTAGAACTCCTTTAGATGTGAGTCTACACCTATCAAATAATAGGGGACATGGTATATCTCAAGTAGAATACTCTAGAGTGATCGGGAGTTTGATGTATCTATCGAGTTCTACAAGACCTGATATAGCATGTACAGTAAACAAGCTCAGCAGATATACGAGTAATCCAGGGGTTGATCACTGGAAAGCAATAGTGAGAGTACTTAGGTACTTACGTTTTACTCGTAATTATGGGTTGCACTATCATAGATATCCAGCTGTAGTCGAAGGATACAGTGATGCTAATTGGATATCTGACATGAAAGACTCAAAGTCTACCAGTGGCTATGTGTTTACACTAGCAGGTGCAGCTATATCATGAAAATCCTCCAAACAGACCGTGATAGCCAGATCTACAATGGAATCAGAATTCATTGCATTAGACAAGTGTGCTGAAGAAGCAGAATGGCTTCGAAATTTTCTAGAGGATATTCCAAGTTGGCCTAAGCCAGTGCCAGCAATTTGCATTCATTGCGATAGTCAATCTGCAATTGGAAGGGCACATAACAATATGTATAATGGTAAGTCTAGACATATTCGTCGTAGACACAATACCGTTAGACAATTACTCTCTACTGGAGTTATTTCGATTGACTATGTAAAGTCAAAGGATAACATTGCGGATCCGCTAACCAAAGGGTTAAATAGAGAGTTTGTTGTGAAATCATCGAGGGGAATGAGACTAAACCCCGTTAGATAAATGTTTATTACGAGGGAAAACCCAACCTTGTTGACTGGAGATCCCAAGATCTAGGTTCAATGGGACAACCTACTCGTAAAAGACATAATTGGTTCACTGTGGGGGGGGGGGGGGGGTTACCCTCTAGTCCATTCCTATGGTGAAATGAAACAGTGATGCTTGTATGGATTGAGGTTAAGCAAAGGCTTTTAATGATTCTTATGCGTCGGGAATCCGAGCAGAGTATTACGAGATGCTCTTAAATAAGAAATCACCTATGTGAGAGAGAAGTGGGGCCGCTTCAAAGGGAATTGTACGAGGCACAATTCTTAGAAACTCTTGCAGAACCAGGTTGATGTTCATGGACAAAATGAGCATAACAATGAGAACTCAGCTGTGTTAGGTAAAACATCTGTGTGATATATGTTCTCCATTTACATGAACGGCGGTACAGTTCAATGACATCGCGTCCACTGTCAGCCAGTAAATGAGATATATTTTCACAAGGGAAGGTTCAAAGGCTGAGGCCTACCTATCCTGTGCAGGTGTTGAACCGTTGAACTCTTCTAGGTCAAAATAAAATGTTTTATAAATAATTTTATTCGACGTTTTTCGCCAATTTCATTCATGTGGGGGATTGTTGGAAAATGGCTTATTCATAAGCATTTTGAGGCACAATTTCAAGCATGGTCCACTTCGTGTTAGTGGTTGTTATTGAATGATTCGGATACTCCTCCGTGAGTAGTTCGAAATGGTATATTCATATGCTTAAAATGGTGCTTGGGTGAATGAGAAATTGTTGCTCAAAGTTCACCCATTGGTGTTGGAAAATAAAGAAAAGTAAGCTTGTCCCATATGGGAAAGCTATAGAGGGAATATTATGCTTATATATGATTGCTCATATGTAGATGGGTAAGAGTTGTAAGGATAGAGGCTCTCTCTACGTGCGCGGGGGGGGGGGTGCAAATCAAATCCGAATCAAGCTTGGCTCGTGTGCACCCGCGTGTCCTGCGTACACGAATGCCGGACCAAATTGTGCGGGCCTGGCCCAGCCAATTTTTGCATGTCTCTTTATTTTTTCTAAACCTTTTGAGTTCCATAACAGTTGAATTAATGATATTAATCAACTTGGTGGTTACAAGCAATGGAAGGTCTCCCACTCATGTGATTAATTGACATGTTTATTTCATTTATTAGAGAGATGATTTTCGTTTTTTGTGATACACAACACAAAAAAATACAGTTCACAAGACAGTCTCGTTTTTCTTTGTTCATCTTTTGGGAAGAGTTCAAACGCTTTAGAGGTTCGCTGGATACGAGTTCGGTGGTGCCCTTACTCGTACGATTTTTCGTTGTATCCTGGGAAACAATCGTCTCAAGTTCTGCTGCACCTACGGTGGGAGGCGAATTTGTTTTAAGGAAATTGTTGGCATCAACAAGCCTCGAATTTCTTTCTGTTTAGTTCGATACTGCACTGCCTCCACTTGTTCATAATTGCTCAGCTGTTTAACTTTGTTATTTTCAGTATTGTTGTTTAGTTATTACCAATACTTTATTGTACCATCTGTGTTCTGTTTTACTGTTGTTCATTGTCATTTGTAAGAACACAGTAACAAATTATTTGTAATAATCAATACATAATATTATTTCTACTATGTAAATAATTGTACTTCACTTTTCAGATCGCACAACAAAAATAAATAAAAAGCTAGTGCCTCCACATTCACAGCAAAAAAAAATAAAAAATAAATACATGCCAGTTGCCGGTTCAAATTAAATAATGATGATGATAATAATAGGCAAAGCACACATTAAATTTGTTCACGACTCTTAGAAATTGAGATTTGAAAATCGGAAATTTCAACTTTAATAAAATTATAAATTAACGTGATTTAGGTAGATAATATGTTATTATAAATGATTGATCTAATAATTAAAATAAATTATATCTGATGATTAAAACATAATCAAATCAATAATTATTTGATAATTTTTTAATAATTATGTTATTCTCTTCAATGTTGCAATAGCAATATCACCTACATGATGAGAATTACTTATTGCCACATGAGGAGAATAAGGAACCGAAGTTCACGCTCATGAACCTCTTTAAAATTCAATGAAATAAAGAAATAAACATTTCATAAACTTATTCTTTCGTCTCACTTTCTATTCTCCCAATCAAACATAATAAAAATTAATTATAGTATTGCAATCACATGATATGTGTGAAGTCTATATGATCCAAAATAAGATGGTTAGGCTGGACCTAGCTCACATGGGATTTTAATACTGCACAAAATCATTTAATATTGTCATCGCATGGAAAATATATACCAATTTGCTGAAATTCTCTGATTATTATTAATTCTAGATTTATTTTTTTACAAAGAAATTCCAATTAAATATATTAAAAGCACAATTCAAAAACAATACATAAAAGTCAATGGGACGGAAATTTTTTATTTTTAGTTGGTCACTAGTCAATAGTCACTGCTAGTTAAAAAAAAAAATTAAGAAATATCTAACTATTTTCCTTAGAAATTACACTCTCAGCATACTCAAACTCAAATATATTATTCATTAGGATTAAAATCTCTGATGTCTTACTTTTAACGCAAGAGTTCAACTAAACTATTCTTTAGAGATAATAACCAATTAGTACGGGCTAAAAAAATTTAAACATATACCACGTCTATTTTTTTCATGAGTAAATGTCCATCACATTCGTATATTTTACTTTGATTCCCCATCACATCTCTATAACTTGAAAAATACCTCAAAATTAATTATAAATATAATTATTTAATTATTATTTAAATTAATATTGTAAGTATTAATCATATAAAATGTATTTCATATGAGAGAAGATTGAAATATTAAGTTAGATTATTACTGTTTTTTTTTTTAACTTTTCTAATTTAATTAAGGAAATGCTTCACATGTTTTCATTTATTTGAATTTAGTGGTGATTATATATAAACATATAAAAAATTAATTTAAAGAAATAAAAAATTAATAATCACGTATACAATAAAAATTTAAAATTTACAATATGAGCATAAACTTTAATATGTTTAAAATTCTTACAAATTAAATTTGATTTTTTGGTTAAAAAATTATATAATTCACATTTTTTGTTTAAATATTTTTGTAATATTAATTATCTAAAATGAATGGAGATAAAATATTAAATTATATTAATAATCAAATTAAACGAATGTGTTAAGACATTTTATGAAATATATGGATATCATGGATTTTAGAGCCAAATTTAAAGATATAAATGGTATTTAATCCTTTATTGATGTATATATAGATCTCAACGTGTTTCTCGCTTTTAATAAAATAGTATTTGTTTTCTGCTCACTCATTAAACAAACTGAATCTGATTGGCGTTCAATATTGATTCGAACGGACTCGATTTGCAAAACCATGAAATGTCAGATGGCCAGCTTGCTATGTTAATCTTTGGACCGTCAAAAACAGATAATATTTAATTAGTTAAATCGGATCTTATAAATGATATTGGAGATAGATATCAACTATAAATATGCCAACTGTATATTGGACCCTAAAAGGATGGATGGTAGTATCTCAAATTGCTTAGGAAAGATCTTGAACATATACTAAAAATAAAACTGTGGGGGGCCACGAGGCCAGGTTGTTGGGCTGGATCTATGAAAGTTGAATCTATAACAGCTTTTGGGCGAATTGGCCATCTTGAGAATTTCTCTTGAATAATCGTCTTAGTTTTTTCATTATTAAGACTGAGCTCTTCTGGGATATTCGTCATGATCTGGTGTAATTCCTGAATCTTAAATATTATAAAAAGTAGTTTATTAGACAAGTTTTTTTAAGTTGTGTTATGAAAGAAATGAAATAATATTGTTAAATTAAATAAGAATATTATAGATAATTTAAATTTTAAAAAAACTTTACAAACCATACTCTCAAAAATTCAAATTTTGCACTTTTGTTAGTACAGATAAAATATTTTTTTAATCACTAAAAATTATACTTAAAATACAACCAAATATCACCAAAAATTTTGAAAATAACTTTTGGAATTAAAAAAATCTTTTAATCTTCATGCGAAACCGGCAAACGCACCCTAAACCACACAAACTTTTGCTCAAAAAAATTAATCCCAACACTGTAGAACGAATGAATTGTAGAACAAATGCTGACAATGAAGCGTTTGTCAATTATGGTTGGTGGCTCAGTTTAGTGTCACTAAAAAGAAAAAAGTAATCTTAAATAATTAAACACATATTTTTACAATTTAAGAAAAATTCTTTGTAATTTATCCATGAACAAACTGCTCAATATACTAGTTGGTTTGCATAAACAATTCATTATTATATGAACTATATATCCAAAATAGGAGTCCAAATGGTTAGGCCAGCTTGTTTACATGCGATTTTAATACTCATCTGAAATTGAAAGGGAAATTAAATATGCTAATTAAAATCCAATCCAAAAACAATGGGATCGGAATTTTATTTTCGATCTATTATAATCTATGAAGATATGTGAACTGTGAACAATAAAATTGAAAGGGCAATTAAATATGTTAAAAATCAATGGGATCGGAATTTTATTTTCAATCTATTACAATATCTGAAGATATTTAAAGTATGAAAAAGTCACATTTGCTCATTATAAGAAAACATTTAAAAGTTTAAATGCTGTTGCATTCTTGATTTTGAATCCTCACCACATCATAATATGATTTTCCGAAATTTTGGTGAAATTCTATTTTAAAGCCAGAGTAATTTTTTGGTACAACGGAGACACTGCTGACGTGATATCACCAACAAATTAATAAATTACATGTATGATTTAATATTCATTTTTTTTTAGTTATTTTCTCCTTAAAATCTACATGTATTGTAGATTTTCTCCTTAAAAGCCATAATTATATCAATCTCAAATTTAAAATTTAAAACTCACATACATGTCATGGGATAACAATAGAAGTGCAAAAAAAAAAAAAAAAAAAATGAAGGAAACAAAGAATGCTACATAATTTAGTGCAATTTTTTATTATTTATCTTCATCCATTGACAACCCAACAAGTGGCTGAAGATGATTATCCTAACATAATCATTCTTAATTACTCTCTAATTAACTAAATACACAAGTCACACTTGTATTTATTTATTTATTTATACATATAGATGGAAGCAATCAAAAGCTTTAATTGTCCTCGTTTTGAATTCTCATGAAATCGATGAAGGACTTTCCACGCAGCTCATTTGAGAAAAATCCATTGAGGTGATCAACCACACCAATTTTCTTAAACTGTGCCGGAGTCTTTGGAGTAATAAGGCTTGGTGCCGGAGCCAATTCTCCATCTAATTTTGGATTGTAAAATGTGGCGAAAGACAATCTTTCTTTTGTTGAGTTTACAATTGCACGATGCTCGATACTACGATAAATTCCATTGCTAAAAATCTGCCAAGATCATAAGACAGATTTAGAAAGAAAAAAAAAGTGAGTATAAAAAAATAGAGAGGAAAAAATAGACACAACCGAGTCTTACCTCCAAAACGTCACCAATGTTGACTATAAAAGCATCGGGAAGGGGTTTGACAAGAACCCATTTTCCATCTTTTTTAATTTGAAGGCCATCCATCCCATTAACTTGGAGGAGGATGGTGAGTGCAGAGGCATCGGAATGAGCATTCAAGCCGATAACAAGCTCCGGTTGTGGACATGGAGGATAATAATTCATCCTCATTGATTGCACCCCGTCTTCAAACAACTCTTTCATTTCATTGGGATTCATCCTTAGAGCTTTTGCCATTTGATCAAGAAGTTTCAGGGTGAGATTTTTAAGTTCTGCGGAGTAAGTCTCCAATGTATCTCTACATGCATTCAAGTGAAAAAAGATCCAATCATTATATTTTCGGGTAATTTGAAGTTGAGATGATCAATTCTTGTTTAGTCAAAGCAAAAGTAGATTTATCCTTTTATTGTTCTGTTGCACCAATAATTGTTGTGAGGCTATAAATGGAAGAGAGAGAGAGAGAGAGAGAGAGAACCTGAATGGAAGAGGCAACTTGGGGAGCAGATAGGGTTTCCTCAAATGAGCAGGGAGAGTGAACAAAGTAAAGCCATATCCCCAGTCAAGCTTCTGCTCCTCAGAAGCAATAAAGAGCTGCCCAAATCCCTCAATATCTCCTGGTTTTTGCCAGTATTTGTTTTTTTCCTCAATTGGAAGATTAAAGAAGTCTTGAATCTCTACCTTCGTTTTCGCCAATAAGGAACTGCTCACTTCATAATTTATCAACTGCAAAATATTTAAATTTTAAAGCACGATGTTCATGTCACATATGTTTCACGGAAATTAATATTAATTTGAAGTTAAATTAATATCTCTATAGATATTTATAAATGATAGTTATATAACGATCGTGATATTACTTTATCCATACAACGACGACACCAAAGAAATACTCAATTTTCCTGAATATTAAGCAGAGGTTTGCGGAAAGTTTGCATAGATTTTTAAGTTATACTGTATATTTATGGATTGTAACATCTCAAAATTGATTAAAAAATACCGTAAACCCTAAAAACAAACCAAAAAAGCCATTAATAACAGAAAAGAATATATATGTATATATTACCTGGAAGAAACCCCACTCTTTGCATGCATGGTGAAGCTTCTCAAGCTCCATGGAATCTCCAGAGAGCAACTTCTGCATGTCGATGACTGGCAGCTTTTCAAGTTCTGGTGCTGAAGAATTAATGGCGTTACAAATAAAGGGATCATGGTCTTGATTATGCCGAATATAACGTGCTGGAACGGTACTCAGATTGTTCATTGCCAGCTCCTGAATTGAAGGCTCCACCAGAGAACTCCCGAACGATGTTGCTTTTGCCTCCATAGCAGCCATAGCTATCACTTGATTAATTTCTTTTTCCTTCTTAGTGTGGTTTCTATTTTGCAACGAAAAAGGGGATATAAATAGGACTGGATCTATTTTGGGTGTAATAAAATATTATTTTTATTATAAAATTGATATAAATGATCTATTTAATGGACTTTCATATATATGGTGGTCGTAAATTCGCAATCGTGGAGTTGTATTATATATAATTATCATATATTTAATTATAACAAATGTGATGATATATTATTAGGTTGTTATATAGGTGATGTGTTACAACAGTTGTATATAGTTGAATTTTTCAAAGAAATTTGATACATCATCGATTTTAACTAAATTGGACTTGTAGAATTATTAACCGTTTATTTCATGGTAAAGAATCACATTTAAATTTTAATTTTAAATTAAAATTTTAATTTTAAATTAAAATTTTAATTTAATTAAATACTTTTTTATACTTACAACCTCTCTTGATTGTTTTAAAATTATAATTCTGTACTCGTGCTCCTAAGATTTTACTACATATAAGTTTAATCTAAAAGATTGTATTAGAAGTAAAATTTTTAATATAAATTCAAATAATTATAAGTAATATTAATTTAATTTAATTAGGGGACCTCTCCAATGGGATCAATGATTGGGGATATAAAAAAATTAAAATAAAACGTCAGGAATCGAATAGATACATAAATAATTTTGAAACCCATTTCTTATTTGAAAAGGTGATGGATTTTTCGTAATCCATCGTTCCCTCTCCAAACACCCTCATTTAATTTTTTAATTTATTTATTTTATAATGTTTTTGTAAGGAAAATTTTGTTGTTTTATTAATTTTTTTTTCAAAAAAAATACTTTATATTCATTACTATTGGCAAATAGTTTGAAACCTAGTCAATAAAATACCAAACTCTCTCCCACTTATGTTGTTACACTTGCCACCGGCCACTGATCGAGTAACCGTTGTTATATGTACATAAAAATACACAAACATTTAACTACAGAACAAAAAAATAATAATTTGTTTCTGGGGTTTTGGCACTATTACGTAGGTATATCATTTTTGTTACTTAGTGCAATGCCAGTTTTTTATACGTTTACTGTTGTTGATGAAGATTTTTGTGGCGGAGTCTTTTGCACATTTTGATAAGGGCAGAGAGAGAAATTCACCTCATCCGGTTTCACGAGTATGACCGACCAAATGATACAACTTGACACAAATTTCAGAAGCCGACCACTTCGAACCGAGGCCAATCACACCCCTCTCATCAAATAATTATAAACGAAATTGGAAGAACAAAATAAAACACTTAAATATTGGGATGAGTATTCGATTTGATATAATTACAATATATATATATATTGTTTGATTTTTCTCTTTTAGAAAAAATTATAATCACTTTTAATTAGAGGTTTGATTCGGTTTTTTCAACTTTTTTTTTTAAATAACAATCAAAACTAGTAGCATTCATATTTAGTACAACATTTATTCAAAAAAAAAAATACACTATTACCCTTCTAATCATCAACAACTATACACATAGAAGTTTCCCATTAAAATAAGATACAATCATCATGTAAATTATATAGAATATAATAAAATAAAAAGAATCATAACCAAAAAAAGAAAATTACAAATATTTCATGAAATTATTCATAAATAAACACCAAATAAATTTAATAATGTAATAAATATAATATATAAAATAATAACATTATATGATTATACTTTAATAATTGAATAAATTCAATTTTTCAATTAATTCAATTTTTTAATTGCAAAATTATTTTAAGTTGATTCGGTGATTTTTATTTTTTTTCCACCCTTCTTTTAATATAATTTTAAAACAATAAATATAGAAATGTCAAACGATTCCGACTGAGCTGTAAGTCTGGCTGTAATTTATTATATTTTTGTCGAAATCCCATTCAAATTTGGCGGCATGTCTTGACAGTACAATTGTATCTTCGAACGGTCACATTCATGCTATTTTTTCAAAGATTTTTTTTGGTCAGGAGTGAAATTATTTGTGCACAATTTTGACTAAAGTGGCAAATGAATCTTCAAGCTACAATATTTTAAAAATAATCATAATCGGTGAATTGATCTTACTCATTTTTTTAATTAAAAAAATAAATAAATACTTTTTATTTAATTAAAATTATTTATCACGTGATTTTATCAAGTTGACTAAAAACAAATCAAACTAATGATTTACTAAATTTTTTAAATCAACCAATTTTACTCAGTGGTCCGATAACTTACAGTAATTGGTGGGAGCTTTTGTTGAAAAATGATGACTCACATGGCCAATAACAACATGCAAAAGTCAAAATAGTTGACGTGGTTAGCTTTCGTTCACATATCGCACGTGCACACACGCACGCTTACTATTACAATTCTACCCTTTTAATAAAATCTTCTATGCAACAGTGGTACCACATCATCCATACAATAAATCAATCATCCACTTCTATGCGTGTTAAAAAATTAAAAAACAAATAAATGAAAAAACTCTATATATAATTTTTTAATTAACTTATGGTACCACATCACTCATATCACTATTGCACCACAGAATTTCTCCGACCCTTTCATCAATTTTTTGACAAAAGCATTGAAAATGAAACCAAACTCATTTTAGTGGCAAATTTCGTCACTCTGAAAAAAAAAAGAAAATTACAATTTTAGACAATAAAGTAGTTGCATCTGAAGTGTGTTTAACAATCAATGCTGGGTGTGGGTAAAAGAAATTGAAATTGAAATCGAAAAAATTGAATTGAATTGAATTAGAATTAGAATTATTAATATTTTTTTAATTAAAAAACCATTTCGAACCAAACTAAAGAATTGTTAGATTTTATTGAAATTTTTAAATCTAATTATGTTATATTGTTATTTTATATTTTATATTTGTTTCATTATTAGTTTATTTGGTGTTTAATATTTTTTAATTTCATGAAGGGTGAGATTATTTGCACTCTAAAAATTCTTTTGGACACTCTATTGCTCTATATATTCATATAATAAATTTAAAATTTCGACTTTTACTTTGCATGCTCTTTACTATACTAAAAAAATTCTCACATGAAATATTTAAATTAATTACTTTTTTTTCTACTTTACACACTCATTAAAATATTCAGTGCACTACAAAATAATTTAAAATATTCACTTTCTAAATTTTGGATTAATGGCAATTAGAAAGATAAATTAAAAATAAATGAAGAGAATTTAGATTATTGAAGAAGATTTGAAAAGGTAAATTTCAATGGTTCGAGTTTAAAAACAATGGTTTGTTTGCTTGTTTGTTTAATTTATTGCTCGGAAAATATGGGATAAAAGATGAAAGAAAGTTAAATTGAGCCAATTGATTTTTCTTTTCAATTATCCAATCTTTTGCATTTATGCCATTTTTGTGGGAAAAGTTTAAATAAATTGACCAGTTAGTTTATTTAAAATGAAATTTTTTTTTTCTGGGTTGAAAATTTGTTTCTGGTTTCTATTCCATAAAATTTTCAAATTTGAAGGAAAGTTAAACCCCCGAAATGAAAATTTGACCTAAGATGAAATGAAAAATAAAATAAAAAATAAAAAAACATTACTTGGGGCCAAAATTGGTTGGGAGCAAGACAGTCTGTCAGGGGATTAAATTCCCTTCAAAATGAAACTTTCTAATCATTTTTCTCAACAACCAAACAAATTGAGTTCTCAGTAAATATTATTTTAATATTAGAAATAAAAGTTTTAATGGTTGAAAATATGATAAAATTGAATGAGTGTATTTAATGAGTGTTCAAAGATATATTATATATTTAGCTATCATAATTTATCCTTAATAGTAATTTATGTCATGGCTATTTTAATAATAAATAATGTTATTAAAATATGTGTGTTCAAAGAAACTTTTAGAGTGCAAATAACCCTATCCTTTCATGAAATGTTTGTAATTTTTTAGTGTTGGTAATGATTATTTTTATTTTCTTACATTTTTAATTATTCCAATGATTGTATAGTGTAAAAAATTTGAATAAATATTAAATTTAATGAATATTATCAAATTTTCACTTTTTTATCACTATTGTTAAAAAACGAAATAACCAAAATCGAACCGAATCACAATTAAAAATAATTATAAATTTGTATAATTTTAAAAAATATTTTTAAAGAAAAATCAAATAATTATTATTATAAATTTATAGTTATAGTTACCGAATCCAAGTATCCAACTGTGCATACCCCTAATCAATGCCCCTTGTGGGCTTGAAAAAAATTCTCTTAGCCCCCAAACTTGTGAAAAACTCTGAAAATTATTCAAAAGTTTGCTCCTTTGGGCTTTTACAAATTTCATACGGCCCGTAAATTGTTAAATTTTCTTTAAATTATATTTAACATTAAGATTTTAATGATTTCATTAATCAAGTGATCATTTTGATTGTTTGAGAAAATATAAATGTAAGTCTCTTTGAAATATAATTTGTTATATATATATATTTTTTGCATAATTTTAAAATTTAAAATAAATCTTAACTTATTTTATTTTATATTGCGTCTTGTGATACTTGCATAGCTATCTTACTTCTTACTTACTATTATTTTTGTCCCATAAATCCTTAGATGTTGTCATGTATCACTTCAAAAGAAATGTTAAAACTAATTGAAATGATAAACAAATTAAAATGATAATTGAGTTGAATTAGAGCCGAATTAAATGAGCGACCAAACAATCAAAACAAATTAAAATGATAATAGAAATTAAGTCCTATTGATTTATAATCTCAACACAAATGAGATAATGGAACACATTCTCAGAACATTTTAATAATGAAACTTTAGTATCAAAATCATATTATGCTTTACACACTACTGTTTTTAGAAAAATCTAATTACATTTGTTTCTAGATGTTTAATTTGTTGGGCAATGACTTTGGTCATTTACATATTTTTCCATAAAGCCTTTCAAGGATCTAAGTCACCCCACCCTATTCAAAATCCAAATTAAATTTACTACCCAAGACTTGAATCTTGCTTCCACGATAAGATTTAAGCTAATGGGACTATCATTTAGGGATAATTTTATTCATAAAGTAGTTTTGATTTCTTTAGACTTCCCTGATAAACCCAAAAGGGGTTATCATCTTCATTCTGGGAGATCCAGAACCAACAAATATGTCTCAATTCTCTAATACCAATTTGATTTTAGAGTCTTGAGTCTCAACCGATGCACTTCATATTGAACATTAACAACTAACCTCTATCAGGTCAATTAGGACTCAAATAATAGCCAACAAAATAAAGCCATGTGCATGGCCTAATTCGGAATGTAATTGGTAACCAACGGGATCTGGTTTGGGCTGTTAGATTTTGATCCAACGGCCCATATTTCAATATTTACTAAATAAATTGGAGAGAAATTTGTTTTGTCTCTCCAAATCTCGGCCGTTAGATCAAAATCCAATGATCCGGATTTGACTGGAGCCCCTAGGCCCGTAACTAACTATTGAATGAAACAATGGACAGGGACAGCATGTCTTTTCCCTTTCATTGAGTATACTGATGCCCTTTGCCCAAGGCTTTTAATGAATTTCATTGCAAATAATCTGCAGAAACAGAATAGATCATAAACAGCAGTACAAACTTAGATACTGTACAAACATCATTTGATAATAACCCTAATTTGCCCTAGCAAAAAATAATTGATCTCACATCAACTATCTTAGCCCCTAAGGGTAACTGTAAGTCTGTAATTGTCTGTGGAAATAAAGTCGTGGCCAGCTGATTTCTTACAATAAGTTGAAGATATTCCTAAATAAATCAAAGGGGCATGAAATGTTTATATTTGTATTCATCCAAAACTTATAATGTTTATGAATCATCCACGTTATTGTCACTGTAATGCAGCCAGGCCCTTACCCCTCACTTCTTAAAATCTATCCTATCATTCATTCTTGTATGTGTCAGTCATACATTCAAAATCCCACCATTCTTTAGCATTTATCTACAAACCCACCATCAAATTCTGGGATAGATATCACAAACATGCATCAATATGCCCTTGGACATCTGGGGGAATTGAAATGATTCAAAGAACTAACTCATTCTAGCAGGTTGAATGTTTCAAAAGTTTGCAAATATTTCATAAACATCAACCAGAATGGTACGAAGCAAAACCTGGAGGCATATGGAAGGTAGGTTTCCTGGAGACTAATTTCAATTGCTGGGTAAGTTAAACCACTGCAGTTGGCTTCATGCTCAGTATCTGTGATAATAATCACACAACATTATTTTCTTCTCCAGAGAAAAAGAAACATTAATAAGCTATGTTCTCATGTGAAGATGAATAAAATTCTTCAAGACATATTACAAGATTATTATTCCTGGGTTAAGGAAAAAGATACGATAATAACAAAGATGTCCACAAAGGCAACAAGAACAGCACATTTAGAGCTATACCAGCTATACAGGAGGGTGCTGATATCACATAAACACCTATCAATCCTAATGATAAATTTGATCCCTAGAATCCACCAGCATTTGAATTCTAGTATAGTCACCAATCATTTCCATGTTTTAGTTAACTCATGGAAAGTTTCTAGCTGATCTCATGAGAAAAACTAATTTTTTGAAAGAAGGAATGCAAACAGGAAACTACATCTATGGCAGATGAACACTCATGTTTAGCACAAAATCAATGTAATTGTACAAGGAATTTAATTTATTTATTTTTAATAATGATAATAAATATAGATAGACTGTAATTAGTCGCTTCTTTTTCCAGAAGCTGGAGTTGAGAATGCTCAAGGCTAAGAGCAACAATGTAAATTAGGTAACCGGTGTTTATAAAATTACGGGAATTTCATTTGAGGTAAACTTGTAAGTTGTAAAACAAGGGTACATCATTGTGCATGAAGTTGGCAGATGCAGCACTGACTTACACTCTAATGAAGTAACAATCTTTGGAAACACCGGTGAATTAAACATTCAATCCCTCACTGCAATAAGATTAAGCAACAAAAGTAAAGTATTATTAATGCTAAATAAAAAGAATCATGCAAGCACAAATTTATTACAAGAGCCAAACTCAAATTTGAATACCATATTCCTACTTATATCTCTTAGATGTACTTATTTTGATGGAATACAAAATTTTCTCTTTTTTCATGTTCTTCAATTTTTATTGATCTTATTCACATGCAAAGATGACGAAAAGCAACTAAGCATGGAAAACCAGGATTTATTCACAGTAAGGCTAAATCTAATACAGAACCATCCAGTTACCGCATAGAGATAATCCAAACATATTGACATTCGTTATGTTAGATTCTATGGAAAATTATTCATTTGAAACATTATCAGAGTTTCTCCTCATTCACATGTTACAGGTTAATGTTTGACAATAACATATCAAATCATTTGTTCTTCCACAAAAAAAAACAATACAGATCTAATACTCAATAAATCAAAACTTCTGAAAGTAGAAACTTCCACAAACAAAGAGAAAATTACACATTGAACTAAAGATGAATGATTTCTTACATTCAATTAAAAAAAATGAATATCTCCTGCTTCATTTCACATACTCTCAGACCCAGGTCTCACATCCGGATGATTCATTTCTCCTTTATACAAATTCAACAACTGAGGAGCTTCTACCTGAAATTTGATTACATACCTCTCCATAAATTTTCTCTCCCCAAGTAATATTAAAGTGTTTAGACGTAAATTTTTCTTGATCAATCCCTTGGATAGCAGAACTTGAACAACAGAACACCTTGGAACAATCCTTTTCTCTAGGCTATATGCGAGAACTTCTGGTATTTTAGCAATATCTTGTGACAGCGAACCCATTTTGTTGACAAAGAAGTCCATAGTTTTTGTAATTTTCTCTTCAGATAAAAGCATACAATTAGGATACCTTTTAAAGGCAACAAGAGTTTCATCTTTGGACAACCCCACGTCCGATAAACCTCAATCTTTGATTCCCAAGTAGATTTTGTCATTTGACTGACCGCTTGAATTGCTAAAAGAAACATTATCCGCAAGGGGTAAATCCCATTTCCTTAACCTCATTAACAACTTTGCAAAATTTAGAAGGTTTACTGGATATCGTACAAGGAACATTAATCACAAAATTGAAAATGGCAGAAGGAGGTACACCAATTTCTTTCAAAATTGCTATATTTGGTGCCATATTAACCCTTAAATCCCGTATGAATGCCCATTTCATTCGCTTCAACACTTTAACAGCAACTTCATCGAGAACAACTATATTTTTGAGGAAATGGTAATTGGGAGTAATAATATTCTTTAAGCTCACAGCCAACAGATGTGGAGTAGATGCTATCAGCTTAGGAAGATCATTACTCGAAACTCCTATAGAACAGAAAAACTCAATCTTCGGCAGCAGATTCCTCTCAGAATTAAGTTGAATTATTTGTGGGCAAACTCTCACAACTTTAGAGATCTGGGTATTTGTGAAACCATAGTTCCTGAGAAGCCTAAGGACCGAATCCGGTGTATCAGCGTTCTTGATACGGACTTTCTTAGAAGCAGAAAAAGCATGTTTTGAAGACAACCCACATGTGTTCATGAATATGAGACTGTAAAGGACTGTTCTTGTCCATTACTTCAGCTTCTATTGATCTATTCTCTAAAAGTGAAGATGAAGAAAGCAACCTAACAATAAAAAATGTGTTTTGAACAAAACCCAGTTGGGTTTTCGAGTTAATGAGATCAAAACCTTTATGAAATTGTAATGTTCCTTGCATTCTCCTAAGAAAACTTAACATTATGCATGAAATTAAACCTCAACAAACCTTCTTCTCTACCCACAATGCAGCTGTGGAAGAGCCATCATCCCTCAAAAAAGTGAGCCACCATCTTTGTCATGTTGATCGGAGCCCCCTCCTTGACTGCGCCGCCGCCGTATGCTTTACCTCAATTCTTATGTTTGATTTCGGGCCTCACTACAGAACATATATATCTGTGATACATACAAAATATTGACCGTTAGATCTATTTTGACATGATCCAAGGGCTGTGATTTAATTTTTATATTAAATGAATAATTTTTTTTTAATATTACCTGTAACTTAAACATTCAGTAAACAAAATTTCACTCTCATATCGAAGGCTTTCTGCATTACCAAACCCTAGATCAAACCCAAAAAGCTCAATTTTTCATCGTCGTTTCATCTTCTTCAGCGCCGAGACTCTGCTTACCCCGAGATGCTTTTCACGGCGAGATGCTGCTTGTTGTCTCTCATGCTGGTTCGCTCTTAATTGAGTTTAAAAAATTCGCACAAAACAAGTATTTTTTATTTTAATCTTTTATTTATTGTTCTATTCTTGTACTGCTCTATCCTTGATCTTTCTATGCTGCATTGTTGTGTTTTTGTGTTTGTGGGTTTTTGTAGTTTTTATGAATTAGGGTTTGCAAAATCTGAGCTTTAATCAAAATAGATTTGCTTCTTTTATTGGTTTTCCATAGAGTGATTAAAACAAGTTTATGCAGGATAAGTGTAGTCTTTGACAAACCCAGAAGGACACGATTTTTAAATAGAGCTGGATATGGTGTTAGAGAAAGGAAGAGTTTGTGTAACAGGTGCTGGTGGGTATCTTGTTGCATGGATAGTCAAGCTTCTGCTCTCCAGAGACTATTTTGTTCAAGAAATCGTGAGACAACCCTGTAAGTGGCCTATTTCATTCAATTCGAGCTCTGGATTGGAGTTTTTAAATTTTCATAATTGAAATTTATCTACTTCTGTTTTAATTACATGTATCTGAATTTGCAGCTAATCATTATTGATTTTATATTCTGTTTCTTTTTTGTTGGTTGATGTCATGTATGGTGTTTCAATAGGATCTGATATGATGATTTCAAGGGGAATTATGTTTTTATAGCTCGGTAAATTTTCATTGGCTGTTTATAGTAAAGTTCTTTGAATGTGCTGGTGATGAGGAAAAATGCTCATTTGTATAAACTTGAGAAAGCCTCTGAGAATATGAAACTCGTCAAGGCTGAATTGCTAGATTTTGATTCTGTTAAATCTGAGCAGCGGCGTCTTCTATATTGCTAGTCCTGTTCCATCCACGACTATGCCAAATCTTGAGGCAAGCAAGAATACCTAAGTGCTGTTAACTTTTTAATGATATCTAAGAGTTTATCACAGTTTTTGTGGATTTTTGGTACAGTGGCTGCTCAAACAACTTTAACTTTAAAAGATAAGCCAAACTTTAATTATCACTCAATTGTTGGGTTTAAAATTGGGAGCATGTTGCTTAATGTTTCAGGATTTGGATATTTGGTGGATGAGCATGGCAAATGTTGAAGAAGCCTCAAGTTGGTGATATATTTGTTTGTTTGTGTGTATTAGAAGGTGATATTTTGTTCAGGTGATATTTTGTTCATGTAATTTTTCAGTTTGACATTTGAACTCCATATATTTGCATTGTAAACAGGTTGAGTGGGATGAACCTGGGTGGCTGGGTGTAGTGATAAGCAAAAACGGGTTAGTTCATGGGAAATTTAGACTCCTGAAAGCCTCTTTATTTTTCCATCTCTCACTGAAGACTTGGTAGCGACCCTTTCAATTTGAATTTTTAGGTGAGTTTAGCTTTATTCTGGCTTCTTAAAATCATGCTAATTACTTGTCACATTCTTTTTCCATAGATATTCTTTTTCCTCAACTTGTTAATAATCCTAGAACCTTTGCATCTAGCTTTCAACAAACATCAGATGCTAAAGGAGCTCCACTAAAAGAGGTGAAGACAATGCCAGCCTCAATCAGTCAGAAATCTGAGATACCAATCTACAGTGAATAACGCCGAGATTAAAAGTTGCTCATAATCCGTTAGATCAAAATCCAATGATCCGGATTTGACTGGAGCCCCCAGGCCCGTAACTAACTATTGAATGCAACAATGGACAGGGACAGCATGTCTTTTCCCTTTCATTGAGTATACTGATGCCCTTTGCCCAAGGCTTTTAATGAATGCCATTGCAAACAATCTGCAGAAACAGAACAGAATAGATCATAAACAGCAGTACAAACTTAGATACTGTACAAACTTCATTTGATAATAACCCTAATTTGCCCTAGCAAAAAGAATTGATCTCACATCAACTATCTTAGCCCCTGAGGGTAACTGTAAGTCTGTAATTGTCTGTGGAAATAAAGTTGTGGCCAGCTGATTTCTTACAATAAGTTGAAGATGTTCCTAAATAAATCAAAGGGGCATGAAATGTTTATATTTGTATTCATCCAAAACTTATAATGTTTATGAATCATCCACGTTATTGTCACTGTAATGCAGCCAGGCCCTTACCCCATCCAGTTACCGCATAGAGATAATCCAAACATATTGACATTCGTTATGTTAGATTCTATGGAAATTATTCATTTGAAACATTATCAGAGTTTCTCCTCATTCACAAGTTACAGGTTAATGTTTGACAATAACATATCAAATCATTTGTTCTTCCACAAAAAAAACAATACAGATCTAATACTCAATAAATCAAAACTTCTGAAAGTAGAAACTTCCACAAACAAAGAGAAAATTACACATTGAACTAAAGATGAATGATTTCTTACATTCAATTAAAAAAAAATGAATATCTCCTGCTTCATTTCACATACTCTCAGACCCAGGTCTCACATCCGGATGATTCATTTCACCTTTATATAAATTCAACAACTGAGGAACTTCTACCTGAAATTTGATTACATACCTCTCCATAAATTTTCTCTCCCCAAGTAATATTAAAGTGTTTGGACGTAAATTTTTCTTGATCAATCCCTTGGATAGCAGAACTTGAACAACAGAACACCTTGGAACAATCCTTTTCTCTAGGCTATATGCGAGAACTTCTGGTATTTTAGCAATATCTTGTGACAGCGAACCCATTTTGTTGACAAAGAAGTCCATAGTTTTTGTAATTTTCTCTTCAGATAAAAGCATACAATTAGGATACCTTTTAAAGGCAACAAGAGTTTCATCTTTGGACCAACCCCACGTCCGATAAACCTCAATCTTTGATTCCCAAGTAGATTTTGTCATTTGACTGACCGCTTGAATTGCTAAAAGAAACATTATCTGCAAGGGGTTAAATCCCATTTCCTTAACCTCATTAACAACTTTGCAAAATTTAGAAGGTTTACTGGATATTGCACCAGGAATATTAATCACAAATTTGAAAATGCCAGAAGGAGGTACACCAACTTCTTTCAAAATTGCTATATTTGGTGCCATATTAATCCTTAAATCCCGTAGGAATGCCCATTTCATTCGCTTCAACACTTTGACAACAACTTCATCGACAACAACTATATTTTTGAGGAAACGGTAATTGGGAGTAATACTATTCTTTAAACTCGCAAGCAACAGATGTGGAGTAGATGCTATCAGCTTAGGAAGATCATTACTCGAAACTCCTATAGAACGGAAAAAATCAACCTTGGGCAGGAGATTCCTCTCAGAATCAAGTTGAATGACATGTGGGCAAACTCTCACAACTTTAGAGATCTGGGTATCAGTGAAACCATAGTTCCTCAGAAGCCTAAGGACCGAATCCGCTGTAGCAGCGTTCTTTATACTGATTTTCTTAGAAGCAGAAAAAGCGTGTTTGAAGACAACCCACAAGTGTTCATGAGATATGAGACTGTAAAGGACTGTTTTTGTGATCTATTCTCTAAAAGTGAAGATGAAGAAAGCAACCTAACAATAAAAAATGTGTTTTGAACAAAACCCAGTTGGGTTTTCGAGTTAATGAGATCAAAACCTTTATGAAATTGTAATGTTCCTTGCATTCTCCTAAGAAAAATAAACATTATGCATGAAATTAAACCTCAGCAAACCTTCTTCTTTGTGTGAGCTTTTTACTAGCATTTGCCTCTTAACGGAGCCCCCTCCTTGAATGCGCCGCCGCCGTATGCTTTACCGCAATTCTTATGTTTGATTTAGGGCCTCGCTACAGTTCATATATGTATGTGATACATACAGAATGTTGACTGTTAGATCTATTTTAAAAAGATCCAAGGGCTGTGATTTAATTAAATATTAAACGAATATATTTTTTTAATATTACTTTTTTTTTTTAAAGAAATAATATTTCATTAACAAAAGAGCTACACGGGAAAAGGGGGAAGTTCCCTCAATGTCTAAATTTGACTATAAGAGTGTGTTTGGTTGGGGATTTTTGGAGAGGAGGGGAGGATATTATTTTAAATTATGTGTGTTTGGTTCAATTTTTTTAAGGGGAGTGGAGGGGAATAAAATCTCTCCTAAACCAATTTTAGCTCCCCTCCAAAAGTTGAGGGTTTTGGAGGGGAGAGAAAGTGAGTAATTAAAATTTTAAATACATTAACTAAATTATCTCTACTTATACATTAAAATCTAAAATTGTCCTAATTACAAATTTATATTATATTTGCTTCACAATTCAATTCTTCTTATTCTATTCTCTCATATTTGTTTTAATTTTATTTTTAATAACACGTATTATATAGTGCTTTTAATTTTAATTTAATTCTTTATTTAATTCAAAGATAATATAAACCTATATTGTTTTAATTTTATTTATAAAATGCTATAAAAATAAAATAGTAAATTAGTTTTAAAACATCTCTCCTTCTTTTTTGAACCAAACATATATCTAATTAAAAACCCCACCTCCCCTCTCCTCTCATCATCTCCCCTCATTTGAACCAAACATATATTTAATTAAAATTCATCCTCTCCCCTCCCCTCCATTAAAATCTCTCCCCTCCCCTTCGTTGAATCAAACAGACCCTAAAGGAATTCGATTTCCTAATTGCATTTTGAATATCGGTGATGACCCATTAGATTTATTTGATAATGGTCGACTTACCTTGGACCATATTGATCACATTCTTTGAATTTGATTCAAAAATGATGGGCTCAATATTGAGGTTCAGTTGACTGACTGATCTTATCATCACGTGTAATGCTTCTCCCTTTGCTTGTTCAGAATCACCTCTGTAGTGTCTTCTATGTGGAACACATGTTAAGACTGCTCAATTGCCCCTAAACCCGCCACTGCTTGCTCTTCATTTGTGGTAGCATCAACATTAATCTTAATTTCGTTCTCTATAGGTGGTAACCATGAGTCGCTACTATGAGTATCGGTCATGTCTCGATACGATATACTTCATTCTCTGTAAATTCAAAGCTCAGCTGCCACTCTGGCCTTAACAAAATTATTTGATGTGAGGTTGCCTCCTAAGATGACATCATTTCTAGCCTCAACATGCCTAAATCAGAGATGAAACCTGCATAATTTCACATTTAGGGTCTGTTTGGTTCAACGGAGGGGAGAGATTTTAATGAAGGGGAGGGAAGGTGAGGGGAGGAGAGAGATTTTAATTAAATATATGTTTGGTTCAAAGGAGGGGAGAAGATGAGAGGAGATGAGAGAGTTTTTAATTAAATATATGTTTGGTTAAAGAAGAGATGAGAGAGATTTTAAAACTAATTTACTATTTTATCCTTATAGCATTTTATAAATAAAATTAAAACAATATAGACTTATATTATATTTGAATTAAATAAATAATAAAATTAAAATTAAAAGCTCTACATAATACGTGTTATTAAAAATAAAATTAAAATAAATATAAGATAAGAGAATAAAAAGAATTGAACGGTGAAGCAAATATAAGAGAGATTTGTAATTAAGATAATTTTGGATTTTAATGTATAAATATGGATAATTTAGTCAATGCATTTAATATGATGGATTTTTCACTTTCTCTCCCCTCCAAAACCCCCCACTTTTGGAGGGGAGCAAAAATTGACTTATGATGGATTTTTCTTCCCTCCCCTCCAAAAAATTGAACCAAACAACCATAATTTAAAATAATCTCTCCCCTCCCCTCCCCTCTCCTCTCCTCTCCTCCAAAACTCCCAACCAAACAGATCCTTAGATTTTAGAGAGACTTGAAAAGCCTGCCACAAAAGTGTCCCTGAAATCCTCTCCTATGTATAGCTCTGTATAGAAATACTGCATTAACTATAGTCTCTATTTGCCGCCAACATCTATGACCATGACATATGGGATCCCTGCTAATCTTCTTCTCATGTAATCTCGCAGCTGTTGGGAGTAGATTATTTACACACCTCCAAAGGAAAATTTTAATCTTTGCTGGCAAGGGTATAGACCAAATCCTACTGTCATGCTCAGTGTTATTTGTTGAAGTAGAAGCATCTCCTGCTCTTCTATTCCAGGTATTGTCCAATGCTATTAATTCCTTCACTCTTACATCGAGTGGGAGAGATTTTGGAGCTACCAGATCTGGGAATCCATTTGCTGCCATAAACTGATACGTTCTCCCCATTTCCAATTCGCCAGCAGATACCTTTCTTCACGGCTTCCCTACCCCAGAGAATGCTCCTCCAAACGAAAGATGGGTTGGAACCTAGTTTTGCCTCCAGGAAGTGGCAGTTCTTGAAATATTTGGCTTTCATGATCCTAGCCACTAAGGAGTTTGGGTTCTTGATGATTCTCCAACCTTGTTTTGCTAGGAGGGCTTGGTTGAGACCCTCAAACCCTAGATCAAACTCAAAATTTCAGTCATCAAAATTTCACCGTCGTTTCATCACCAAACCCTAGATCAAACCCAAAAAGCTCATTTTTTCATCGTCGCTTCATCTTCTTCAGCGCCGAGACTCTGCTCACCCCCGAGATGCTTCTCACGCCGAGATGCTGCTTGTTGTCTCATGCTGGTTCGCTCTTAATTGAGTTCAAAAAATCCGCACAAAATAAGTATTTTTCTATTTTAATATTTTATTTATTGTTCTATTCTTGTACTGCTCTGTCCTTGATCTTTCTATGCTGCATTGTTGTGTTTTTGTGTTTGTGGTTTTTTTTAGTTTTTATGAATTAGGGTTTGCAAAATCTGAGCTTTAATCAAAATAGATTTGCTTCTTTTATTGGTTCTCCAAGTGCCCATAGAGTGATTAAAACAAGTTTATGTAAGATAAGTGTAATCTTTGACAAACCCAGAAGGACACAATTTTTAAAATAGAACTGGATATGGTGTTAGAGAAAGGAAGAGTTTGTGTAACAGTTGCTGGTGGGTATCTTGTTGCATGGATAGTCAAGCTTCTGCTCTCCAGAGACTATTTTGTTTTAAGAAATCGTGAGACAACCCTGTAAGTGGCCTATTTCATTCAATTCAAGCTCTGGATTGGAGTTTTTAAATTTTCATAATTCAAATTTATCTACTTGTGTTTTAATTACATGTATCTGAATTTGCAGCTAATCATTATTGATTTCATTTCCTTTTTCTTTTTTGTTGGTTGATGTCATGTATGGTGTTTCAATAGGATCTGATATGATGATTTCAAGGGGAATTATGTTTTTATAGCTCGGTAAATTTTCATTGGCCGTTTATAGTAAATTTCTTTGAATGTGCAGGTGATGAGAAAAAAATGCTTATTTGTACAAACTTGAAAAAGCCTCTGAGAATGTGAAACTCTTGAAAGCCTCTGAGAATATGAAACTCTTCAATGCTGACTTGCTAGATTATGATTCTGTTAAATCTGATGCAGCGGTGTCTTCTATATTGCTAGTCCCGTTCCATCCACGACTATGCCAAATCTTGAGGCAAGCAAGAATACCTAAATGCTGTTAACATTCTAATGATATCTAAGAGTTTATCACAGTGTTTGATGGTCTCCCCAAAAAGAAAAGAAAACCAGTACTTCCGAAAGCGTGTAACTGTGTATATGATCATTTGATTTCACCTTCCTTCAATGTTCTGTGTTATTCTATACTAAGCCTCAAACTAATTTTTAAATGTAATTAGGGGCTGCAAATGTTTTTTAATGTATTGAATGCAGATTTCTATGTTTTTACTGTAATTAGTGTGTAACTGTCTATCATGATGAATTTTGAAGATAGTAGAAGCTATAAAGATCTCAAATGATCACATTTGCACATCTCAAATCCTTTCATAGAGGTTCAACTGCAACTCAATGTAAGCCTCCCCATTCTTGTTGTTCTTATTTGAATTTTTCTGATATGAAAACATCACTTTGACCGACTGTATGAGTAGGAGGATAGCTATAAGTTTGTGAGATTGCAATTTTTATTCTTTTCTAATGATAATAATATTTTTCATGTACAGTGGCTGCTCAAACAACTTTAACTTTAAAAGATAAACCAAACTTTAATTATCACTCAATTGTTGGGTTTTAAAATTGGGAGCATGTTGCTTAATGTTTCAGGATTTGGATATTTGGTGGATGAGCATGGCAAAATGTTGAAGAAGCCTCAAGTTGGTGATATATTTGTTTGTTTGTGTGTAGTAGAAGCTGATATTTTGTGGAGATATAA
Organism: Zanthoxylum bungeanum; assembly: GCA_019454045.1. Taxonomy (NCBI): domain Eukaryota; kingdom Viridiplantae; phylum Streptophyta; class Magnoliopsida; order Sapindales; family Rutaceae; genus Zanthoxylum; species Zanthoxylum bungeanum. The sequence continues at coordinate 8,153 of SKCR01048040.1, read as the reverse complement.
AGAATCTTAAGCAAAATGTGTATACAGCTTTTAAGACTGGAGTTTATGGTAATAAAAATTCCATGGCAATAAAAAGAATCTCTAAGCAAAATTTTCACTCAACTGCATCCTGGTGTAATGCAAAATATAAGTAAAATTTAAGTATTGTAACTTTATTCATACTTGTTTTAATTCTGCAAAATATAAATAAAATTTACTTTTGTTTCACAAAATTCTAAAGTAAATATTAAAAAAAAAAAAATCATTTCATACTTATTCAATAAATATTGAAAATGCCAAGTAAATTAGTAAATATACTATCAGTTTAGTTGATGCCTTAAAATACATGTAATATGAAGTTATTAGCTTGTACAACTTTACTACTATTTGAGATTTTTTTTTTGTTCCCCACCGGTATCCAGTGCCATATTGGGCCTGACTAATCCGGATTCGGACCGAGAACTGTACGGTATGGTCCTCCCAACGATGATGACTCTATTTGAGATTTTCATTTCATGATTTTTGGTCATATAAAGAATTTTAATCAAAATTTGTACATAATTTTTATTAGGAGTTGGTTTAACAGATGTAAAATGAAATTTTTAATGCTAAATTTGCAATTTCTAATGCTAAACTTGGCAGTTTGACCAATAGCTTGAAACTTTTTTAATGTATAAAATAAAACGAAATTGATATCATTAAATTTGGAATTGTGACCATCGAACTTGCAACCGAAAGCAATATATTTGAAACGATGCACGTAATCATTACTCTGAAACATTTACCATTTAACTTGTAATAATGACCAATAATTTGAGATTCTTATAATGCTTGAAATACAACACCCGATAGCATTAAACATGAACTCTTGACCATTAAAGTGAAACCAAAAGCAATAAATTTGAAACAATGTATTTAATCATTAACCTGAAACATTAACCAATAAACTTGTAATATAGACCAATAACTTTAGACTATTTTAATGGTTGAAAAATAACATGAAACGATAACATTATACCTTTAACCCTTACCATTAAACTTGAAACCAATGCAATATATTTGATAACCTAAAACATTAACCATTGAACTTGCAATAATGACCAATAATCTGAGATTCTTTTAATGCTTGAGATATAACACGAAACTGATAGCATTAAATATGAACTTGCCACCATTAAATTGAAATCAAAGGCAATAGATTTGAAACAATGCATTTAATCATTAAACTAAAATATTAATTAATAAACTTGCAATATAGACCAATAACTTGAAACTCTTTTAATGGTTGAAAAACAACGTGAAACGACAGCATTAGATCTGTAACCCTTACCATTGAACTTGAAACCAGAGACAATATATATGAAACAATGCATTTAACCATTAACCTGAAACATTAACCATTAAACTTGCAACATAGACCAATAACTTGATACTCTTTTAATGATTTAAAAACAATACGAAATGATAGCATTAGACTTGAAACTCTAACCATTAAACTTAAAACCAGAGGAAATATATATGAAATTATTTCTTACTTGCAACTTTGACCAACTTAAACATTAAATATGAACCCATTTTTTATATTTTTATTTATTTATTTTACACTTTATAATTATTTCATTATTTATGTAATATTTTATTATTAGTTTAATGTTACCGGTTGAAGCCTCTTTTTTCAAATTTTTTTTTTTTTTTGGGGGGTTTGGCTGCCACTTGACAGCCAACAGCCAAACAAAGAGAGTAATTTTTGTTTTTTATACTTGCATTTATGTATCTCGTACATACATGTACTTTAGCAAAGGCCTTAAATCAAGGAAATAAATTTCATCCAATATTAATCAAAGAATTCATTCACCCATTCATCATCAAATAATTTGTGGGATAAATAATTAAAAAACTCGAGAAAAAAAAAAAAAAAAGATGTAAATAATCAATGTGAGAAGAGTTATACTCTAAAATTGAATATGGAGCCTTCAAATTGCTCTAAAATTAGTAATATAATAATTTTATTAAGTTGCGAAAGATTATGGTATTAAGAATGAATTGATTATGATGCAGCATATCATATTCATAACATGCAAAACTTGTAGTATTTGTTAACCATCACGGTTATGGTATAGTCAAAATATTAATCAAATGAATGTAAATTTTAATTTTCATGAAAAAAAATAATTTTTTATTTTATTTTAAAGAGAGTAAATCAAAATTATTTCATTAACAAATTAAATATTCCTTAAGTTATGAGACATATTTTAACAAATTTAAGGACAACTCACCTCTTAGTGACTTAGAATATTAATCATGAGAAGTAAAAGTGATTCCAATCAACGACAGAACTAAGTTAAGGTTTAATCTTTGAAAAAGATATAAAAATTTAATTATTTTAATTATTATTTTAACATACAATTAGTTGGATTATTTATAGTTAACATAGTAACGTAGGGACAATTAATGTATAGTTCATTCTGTTACTGTTAATAAATTACAGGGATAATTTTGATAATTACCCAATTATTGAGCTTTGGTTTCACTGTTCAGCTCATTTTCCCGGCCCTCGAAAACCACTATTCTCTTTCGCCAAATCTTCTGCACACAATCCCGACGCCGGAGCCGGCGCCGCTATCTCAATTGACAAGATCAGTGCTAATATTTTTACACAACATTTATCTTTTTCCCTCGTTATGTTGTTTTCAATATATCGTGGTTATGTTGTTTTCAATATATCGTGATGATGGTGTATTTTCGACAAACACACTGAATAGTACGACCAGGGGCATAGATGAATTTTTTCCTTTTTTCGAAAAGGACCGGCCCGGCCCGGCAGAAAGTCTGGACATAAACTTCCAGATCTAACCGACCAAAGTATACGATTTGGTGCAGTTTCCATAAGCCGACCACATTAGGTCATCAGCTCGGTTCGGGCCTAATATGCTCCCCCCTTGAGTAGGTCGAAGAGCTCGGATATTTCAAGACAAGACAGAAATAGCTCGATGAGTTCGGCATATTATTTAGCCGACCACTTGGCAACCGACAGAAGCCCAAAGATCTTCGATTTTCCTTTACACGTGTCATCTCCCGGGAGCACCGCCCAAACTGTCACCATTATTGTTGCGTGTGGCAGAAGAAGAGGCAGAGTTGATGTGACAGAATCGTCAGGCTGCAGGCTTACTTTCGGCAAGGGCAGGCCTAGGCAGAGAACCCGTCAAATCAGTCAGACGGCACATGGGAAGCATTGCAAGTGGGAAGAACAGTGTTATATTTTATGGGGTATATAAAGGGAGAGTAGTCTCGTGTTTTAGGGGGTTCATTCTTGGAAAAATAACAATTGTAATCTCTTTCAACTGCTCGGCCATACACCGGCCTCATTCAAAACAGGTCGGCCGAGTTAGTTCTTGGCAATAAAACAACCTCCATCGTTTTGTGCCCGTGGACGTAGGTTGGATTCATTCCGCCGAACCACGTTAATACTCATTTGCCAATCTGTGTGTTTTTCCGCCTTTCCACTAAGTTTTCTTTTGGTTTCCCATAACCAAACAAATTCACTGTTGAATGAAGGTTATCCCAAAATCAGCCGTCAACAGTTGGCGCCGTCTGTGGGGAAAGAATGAAAATCGATTTTCGTAGTAAGACGATGGTGGGAGGTAGAGACCGTAGGTTGGTGAATAGTTCAACATCAGAATGGATGGAAAAGAGGAAGGAATGGGAAAAAGCAGATCAGAACGGGAGGAAGAAAGAGTTCGTATTAAAAAGGGGTTGTCGGAAACAGAAGCCTTTTCTTGATGAGTTGTGAAATGGAATGTAAAGAGGTTAGCCAACGGACATCCACCCGGGTTGAGGTGTGAAATGGAATGTAACATTGAGGATGGGTTACGTCTGTTGGCCGCGGCTGACCAAGCTCCTCTGTGGGAAGGTATTGCGTTTGTCAGGCTGCCGATCCTCGGTTTCGCAGATTACTTGTACTGAAGGATCGGTCAGGTAGCTGGTCAGCCAAGGGCGAAGAAGGACGCCCATCAGGCCAGTCCTCAATTAGTGCAGTGGTAGTCTCCCCGAACGGGAAGAAATGAGGTAAAAAGTACTCGGGAAAACCACAAGGAGCAAAGACTGAAGACATCGATTAGGCTCCCAGATTTTCTCGGGATACGCAAAATCCTGGGAAAAATCATTATCAAAGGATGCCTATGGAGGGCTCGGCGTATGGGGACCTTGTCAGCACGCTCGGAAAGCAAGAGCGGACCAGACGGATCTGCATAGGCCATTATGCGAAAAACAATTGCCGGTACTGGTGAAGTTTACAGGTACGGCATACGCATCGGGAGTATCCAGAGCTCGACTTGGAGGATGTAGTCGGACAACAAAGCAAGGAACAAAAGAAAGCATTGTAAAATCCTCTCTTAAAATGTCCCACAAAGAGTTGTAAGAATTACATTAGGTCCTTTAAATATGAATGAAACTCTCCATTTTTTTTAAGAAATTTGCCAATCTTACTTGTTTGTTAATTAAACGCAAAAGTTATTTTCATTATTTTTTGGGACATGCTCGATGCGAATGGATGAATTGAGGTCAGGAAGGGCACCAAACCCGTGGCTGCCAAACACTAGTGTCACTATCAAACCCCCGGATAGAAGTGCGCCAACCTGGCTCATTTCATTTTAAGTGGATTTAGATCGCTTCAAGGGATGAAGTGCATGAGGGAGCGCGTGAACCCCTCATGGCAGTATCAAACTCCCGAGGCCGGAGCGTAACTACCCCATGACTTGCATTTTTGAGGGATATTGTGTGTCATCGGATCGGGGCTGGATTCGTTCCGCCGAGGCCTCTGTGTGTCATCGGCTCGGGGCTGGATTCGTTCCGCCGAGGCCTCTGTGTGCCATCGGCTCGGGGCTGGATTCGTTCCGCCGAGGCCTCTGTGTGCCATCGGCTCGGGGCTGGATTCGTTCCGCCGAGGCCTCTGTGTGCCATCGGCTCGGGGCTGGATTCGTTCCGCCGAGGCTTCATGGTTTAATCGGCTCGGGGCTGGATTCGTTCCGCCTAGGCCTCTGTGTGCCATCGGCTCGGGGCTGGGCTGGATTCGTTCCACCGAGGCTTCATGGTTTAATTAACTCGAGGTCGGTTTACGTCCCACTGAGTCAACCTCTTTGGTCTGGGGATGTAGCATTCCCCCAGAGCCAAGTCTTCTTTTCAGCTCGGGGTCGGGTTACGTCCCACTGAGTCAACCTCTTTGGTATGGGGATGTAGCATTCCCCCAGAGCCAAGTCTTCTATTCAGCTCGGAGTCGGGTTACGTCCCACCGAGTCAACCCATTTGGTCTGAGGATGTAGCATTCCCCCAGAGCTAAGTCTTCTTTTCAGCTCGGGGTCGGGTTATGTCTCACCGAGTCAACCTCTTTGGTATGGGGATGTAGCATTCCCCCATAGCCAAGTCTTCTATTCAGCTCGGGGTCGGGTTACGTCCCACCGAGTCAACCTCTTTGGTCTGGGGATGTAGCATTCCCCTAGAGCCAAGTTTTTTTTCAGCTCGGGGTCGTGTTACGTCCCACTGAGTCAACCTCTTTGGTCTGGGGATGTAGCATTCCCCCATAGCCAAGTCTTTTTTTCAGCTCGGGGTCGGGTTACGTCCCACCGAGTGAATCATAAACGGATCATGAACGGAGCGTTCACCCCATGGTTGGATTTGAAATTTATCGAGCTCGTAATTTTTCCTCTCGTCCAGATTCGAAAGAGCAAGGTGGCAAGATAGAGGTGGAAATCGTGCAAAGTATGAACGACAGGAAACAGAGCAGTCAGAGATAGGCAATGGAAAGAAGATTGCAGGGGTTTTTTAGTTTCAATAGCAGGTACTTCGGGAGCAAGGACGGGAACTTCAGGCGGCAACTTCTCAAGAACTAAGGACATGAGCACGACGGCATGGGTTCGGGATATTGAACTCGCTCCGAATGAGGGGTAAATAGGGTAACAGCTTTATCCTCAGAGAACAGAGGGATTAAATAGCAAAAACAGTTCTCTATGGTTCCCGGAGCGACTACCGACCGAATGATCAGCACACCATCTTTTTTCATAGTTCTCGGCATCAACTCACTAACTCGTTGATACCGAGAACTAGGGGATGGATGATGATGGTGTATTTTCGACAAACACACTGAACAGTATGACCAGGGGCATGGATGGATTTTTTTTTCTTTTTTCGAAAAGGACGGGTGTTCAGAAAATATTAATCACTCCTCGGCCCGGCAGAAAGTTCGGACATAAACTTCCAGATCTAACCGACCAAAGTATACGATTTGGTGCAGTTTCCATAAGCCGACCACATTAGGTCATCAGCTCGATTCGGGCCTAATATGCTCCCCCTTTGAGTAGGTCGAAGAGCTCGGACATTTCAGGACATGACAGAAATAACTCGATGAGTTCGGCATATTATTTAGCCGACCACTTGGCAACCAACAGAAGCCCAAATATCTTCGATTTTCCTTTACATGTGTCATCTCACGGGAGCACCGCCCAAGCTGTCACCATTATTGTTGCGTGTGACAGAAGAAGAGGCATAGTTGATGTGACAAAACCGTCAGGCTGCAGGCTTACTTTCGGCAAGGGCAGGCCTAGGGCATAGAACCCGTCAAATCGGTAAGGCGGCAGATGGGAAGCATTGCAAGTGGGAAGAACAGTGTTATATTTTATGGGGTATATAAAAGGATGGTAGTCTCGTGTTTTAGGGGGTTCCTTCTTGGAAAAATAGCAATTGTAATCTCTTTCAACTGCTCGGCCATACGCCGGCCTCATTCAAAATAGGTCGGCCGAGTTAGTTCTTGGCAATAAAACAACCTCCATCGTTTTGTGCTTGTGGACGTAGGTTGGATTCGTTCTGCCGAACCACGTTAATACTCATTTGTCAATCTGTGTGTTTTTCCGCCTTTCCACTAAGTTTTCTTTTGGTTTCTCATAACCAAACAAATTCACTGTTGAAGGAAAGTTATCCCAAAATCAGCCGTCAACATATCGTGAATTTTTTGCTAGAGCCCGAAGCTTGTATGAAAAGGTTCTCGTTGTGTATCGACCACCAAGGACCAAGCAACGAAATAGCGACACCAATTTCTTTTAATGCGTCGGTTCTTGTTATACTTTGGTTGGTGTGCTTTTTCAGAAAGCGTTTTTGATGCACTTTGGAAGCGCTTCCTGGAAAGCACTGTAGATCAGCTTTTTTCAACTGTTGTTTCAATTTTCATATGCTTTTCTTAAATTGAAAAATAAAATAAAATTACATTTTAAAGAACTGTCTATATCAAAGTTTTTTTTTTTTGGAATCGTTAGAAACCTTGCTTTCAAACCACCTCTTATGGACTTAAACGGAGTATGTAAAACCTCCAATTGTCATAGGTTCTTACAAGAAATACACTCACTGAATTCGAACCCAGGACCTCAATGTGAGATCCTGAACCCTATAAAAACCAAACCACGCCAACCGAAATGTGCATATAAATGTGCATATATAAAAATATTAAAATTATATTAATTATGTGGGTGAGTCTCACATGCATAAAAAAAAATAAAATAAAAATAAAAATTCACTATTTACACAGTGAATCTCATACCTATAAATAGAGACTTCAATTTATTATTTTATTCAGTACATTTTCAACCAAATCATTTGTATTCTACGAAATAAAAATATATTTCTTCTTAAGAGAATTATAAAAAAAATTCCACTACCGTGAATGTTTCCCTCACATTGAGGATTTTCCCACATTAAATCTGTGTCTCATTGTTTTATTCATTAAAGAGAAAATTACACATTGAACTAAAGATATGATTTCTTACATTCAATTAAAAAAAAAAAATTGAATATCTCCTGCTTCATTTCACATACTCTCAGACCCAGGTCTCACATCCGGAAGATTCATTTCTCCTTTATACAAATTCAACAATTGTGGAACTTCCACCTGAAATTTGATTACATACCTCTCCATAAATTTTCTCTCCCCAAGTACTAGAAAAGTGTTTAGACATAAATTTTTCTTCATCAATCCCATGGATAGCAGAACTTGAACAACAGAACACCTTGGAACAATCCTTTTCTCTAGGCTATATAAGAGAACTCCTGGTCTTTTAGCAATATCTTGTGACAACCAACCCATTTTGTTGACAAAGAAGTCCATAGTTTTTGTAATTTTCTCCTCAGATAAA
>SKCR01048039.1:0-40853 GCA_019454045.1 Zanthoxylum bungeanum | reverse complement strand
TGTGGGCAATCCTTCGCCAGCGAGAGTCTTTGTCTACACTCCCACAAACCCACACGTAGACCGGAATTGTATGGCCTATAGCAACTATTTCCTTGTGCTTGTGGGCCATCCTCATTTGGATGTAGTTGGATTTCTTGTCAGAAATGCGAACTTGTTGGGCCATTTAAACTGGGACGAGTTCGTATCCTATGATGATTGGGCCAAAAGCTTCTGAAATGTTGATGGGCCACTCTGTAAAAGTTATTTTTGTATGCTTGTGTTTAGGAACATTATCATTTGGATACGGTTGGACTTCTTGCCATGAGATGTGAACTTGTTGGGCCATTTAAACTGGGGCGAGTTCACTCCTATGACAGTTAGCCCAAAAGCTTCTAAAATGATGATGGGCCGATTTGTGTAAAAATTTTAATGAGTTGATATATTCCTTGTATCACACATATCTCATGCATCTCATGCATACATACATCATGTTAACTCTCTTGTGTCAAAAGAGCCATCATAGATATCTATTGGGTTAGGGAAAATGGAAGACTTGTTAAAAGGCCAATAGCAAACATGAGCAAATCAGAGAATGAATCATCCCGTATGGATCAGTTTGAGAATAGTCTCACCAAGATTACTGAACATTTACAAGCCTTGACCGCTACCGTGGCTAATATGGATGTGCCCCGTGCTGGGGGAATTCTGAGAATGTGAGGTGCGAGGAGCCTCCGAATGGGTTGGGGGATGATATCCCCGCTTTCGATGATGATATGACAGAGTATGCAACAGGCAGAGTGATTGGGTCTCAGGCCGAGATACAGAAACTCTGTGATCAGATGGAGTCAGTTACCAGTAAACTGAAGGGGAAACATGAAGACTTGTTGGATTATGAGGCGTTGACCTTCGAAGAATAAGACTTGTTGGATTATGAGGCGTTGACCTTCGAAGAATAGCTGCCAGCTCAGTTCAAGATGACTGATATGGCTAAGTTCAACGGGAATGGGGACCCGAGGGTCCATCTGCGGTAATATGTCTCAATGATGAGTTCAATGGGCCTATCACAGCGCCAAGTCCAAAAGATGTTTGGGATGTCACTTGAGGGAGCACCTGTAGTATGGTATCACAGCCTTGAGAAAAAGGTTAAAGAAGATTGGAAGGAACTAGCTGATAGACCTGGCTGCCGGTTCGGTTCCGGTTCGGAACCGAACCAAACCGGCCGGTTCGCGGTTCCACAAGTGTGGAACCGGAACCGAACCGGTCGGTTCCGGTTCGGTTTACGGTTCCTTTTCCGGTTTTTTTTTTTTTTTTTTTTAAATAATAAATTTTAAAAATAGAAAAAATTCTATAATCGTAACGTTTTTTCATACTATCACATCATTTTTATATAATTTTTTTTTATAAAATTCTTTTAACCTATAATCTTTTTTATAGCCAACTCTTGACTAGTGTTTTCTTTATATAAGCAATGTGGGATATTTGTTACTTGGCTATTGTGTCCCACATTGCTTATATAAAGAAGTCAATAACCAAGAGTTGGTTATAAAAAGGATATGGACATTCATGTTTTAGTATTGCAATTTTAAACCTCATTAAGTCATTATTATTAATAAAAAAAATTGAGATTTACTTGAGGAACCTTACGGTTCCAAGAAAATAAATTTTTTTTTTTTTTACTTCCGGTTCCAACCGGAACCGTACGGTTCCGGTTGGAACCGTTGGAACCGCTGGAACCGTTCGGTTCCAGCGGTTCCAACCGGTTCGGTCAGGGTAGAACCTTAACCGAACCGGTCAGGTTCCGGTTCGGTTCCGGAACCGAAACCGAAACCGGAACCGGTTGGAACCGGAACCGTCCGGTTCCAACCGGTTCGGTTCCGGTTCGGTTCCGGTTCTGAACCGGAACCTTGGCCGGGTCTACTAGCTGATACTTTTCTGAAGCAGTATGTCACAGACCTAGAGATTGACTTGTCGCTCCGCGACTTGGAGAATACCAAGCAAAAGCCAGAAGAAAGCTTCAAGGAGTATGTAGACCGCTGGAGAAGCCAGCTTCTGAAAATGCAGACTCGGCCCTCTGAGAAGGACCAGATTAAAATGATCATCAAGGGCACTAAGCCATCGATCTATGGTAAGTTGAGGAGAATGACCTCCATGATTACAGATTTTCGACAGTTGAGGGAAACTGTCATGGATATAGAGGAAGAAGAGGCTGAAAACAGAAAGTTTTATGGCCAGAATAGAAGAACTTTTGGGGGGCCTTCTGAGACCAAGCCCGCTACTGCCGAGGTCGCTACCGTCAAGAACAGGCGATTCTCCAATCTTGGTAGACCTTTGTCAAAGGTGCTTGAAAAGTTGGAGGGACAATGGCTCTTAAAACCCTTAGAGCCTAAACCACTTCCAGATCCTATACCACCCAACCTTGACCTAAGCCTGTATTGTCACTTCCATCAGAGGAGAGGCCATGAAACCGACAGCTGCACCCGCCTTAGGCATGAAATCCAAAACCTCATCGATGCCCATAAAATACCTGATCCTGAGAAAGAACAACCCAACACACATCGGAACCCCCTACCAAATTACCACTCCGTTCCACCACCCACTTACATGATCAACTCCGGCCTGCCCGAAACCTTTGTCCTCCAAACTCTCAACCACCAGGCTTCTTACATTGAGATAAAGGATAACAGTGAAGAACCATAGGGCAAGGAAGAATGCAATGTTGCGAATGATGAAGTTATTTCTCATAGTTTATTTGATCCTGCATTTTTAATACAGACATTGACTTAGTCTACATGTTCGAATCATTTTCTTAAATGATAATAAAGACGTTCATTTCGCTGAATCTCTTCTGCAATATGAGTATGTTTGATAAAAGCATTCAACCCTGGTACTATGATACTCAGCGATGTTTAGAACACGGGGAATCTTCGGAAGCAACAACAGTACAGTCAGTTTCAGAAATGAATCAGTATCAGCTTGGGGACGAGGCCTACATTAGCATCAGTATAGGGGCTGAGGCCCACATCAGTTACAGTTTGGGGATGAGTCTCAGGGCCGAGGCCCACATCAGCATCAGTTTGGGGATGAGTCCTAGGGCCGAGGCCCACATCAGTATCAGTTTGGGGCTGAGGCCATATCAGTATCAGTGTGGGGCTGAGGCCCATATCAGTATCAGTCTGGGGCTGAGACCCATATCAGTATCAGTCTGGGGCTGAGGCCCATATCAGTATCAGTTTGGGGGCTGAGGCCCATATCAGTATCAGTCTGGGGCTGAGGCCAATATCAGTATCAGTCTGGGGCTGAGGCCCATATCAGTATCAGTTTGGGGATGAGTCCCGAGGGTCGAGGCCCACATCAGTATCGGTTTAGGGGTGAGGCCCACATCCGCATCAGCTTGGGGGCGAGGCCCACATCAGTTTCAGTTTGGGGATGAGTCCCAGAGCCGAGGCCCACATCATCATCAGTTTGGGGATGAGTCTCAGGGCCGAGACCCACATAAGTATCAGCTTGGGGGCGAGGCCCACATAAGTATCAGCTTGGGGGCGAGGCCCACATTATCAGCATCAGCTTGGGGGTCGAGGCCCACATCAGTTTCAGTCTTGGGGATGAGTCTCAGGGCCGAGGCCCACATCAGTTACAGTTTGTGGATGAGTCCCAGGGTCGAGGCCCACATCAGTATCAGCTTGGGGGCGAGGCCCACATCAACAGTAGCAGTTTAGGGGCTGAGGCCCACATCAGTTTCAGTTTTGGGGATGAGTCCCAGGGCCGAGGCCCACATCAGTTTCAGTTTGGGGACGAGTCCTAGGGGCGAGCCCACATCAGCATCAGTTTGGCCGAGTATGGCACTCCGAAAGTGGAGCATGGTTCGAAAATGGACTACTATCACATCTCGCCGAAAATGGCACTCCGAAAGTGGAGCATGGTTCGAAAATGGACTACTTTCACATCTCGCCGAAAATGGCACTCCGAAAATGGAGCACGGTGCGGAAATGGACCAAGGAAGGCCTAACCCATCGGAATAGGATACATATCCATGCATACATATCACATACATGCAATGTTTGTTTTGTGTTCGCAGGTTTGTAGCGGCAAAGACCATCTCATCAAATAACGGTTCAAAATGAGCCACATTCTCGCACATCACGGTTCGGAAATGGACCGCTACTCCAACAGATGCCGAAAATGGCTCCCCAAAATGGAGCACACATAGCAGACGCCGAAAATGGCACTCCAAAATGGAGCACCCACAACAGATGTCGAAAATGGCGTTCCAAAATGGAGCACACACAGCAAAGGCCGAAAATGGCGTTCCAAAGTGGAGCACACACAGCAAATGCCGAAAATGGCGTTCCAAAATGGAGCACACACAGCAAAGGCCGAAAATGGCGTTCCAAATGGAGCACACACAGCAAAGGCCGAAAATGGCGTTCCAAAGTGGAGCACACACAGCAAATGCCGAAAATGGCGTTCCAAAATGGAGCACACACAGCAAAGGCCGAAAATGGCGTTCCAAAATGGAGCACACACAGCAAATGCCGGAAATGGCGTTCCAAAATGGAGCACACACACAACAGATGTCGAAAATGGATGCCGAAAATGGCGCTCCAAAATGGAGCACACACACAAAAGATGCCGAAAATGGCACTCTAAAAATGGAGCACGGTTCGGGAATGAACCATGAGTCGCAGCATCTCACCACCAAATCAACTCAACTCAACACATGGTAAGTCAAGTGGCAGCTGGCGAGCCAGGTAAGTGAAAATGCATTGCATAACTTTGATAGGATTGTCACTGTTGCACATTACACAAGTCTCATCAAAGAGGGGGCGACTGTAGGCACTGCATTTTTGCACATAAGTCCCTATGATGAGTCTCATTTAGAGGCACCACCTTTTATGTCACGGAAGCCACAGGAAACGGACGTCGGAAGGGGAAATTCAGAATAAGTATGTCATCAAGTTCATTTCACAAGTTCACTATTTTCGTTCGTGCTGCGTTCGTTACCACGTTCGAACGTCAAACAGATTGCGGGCGTTCGTGTAGCGTTCGAAGAGGCGTTCGAACGGTGTCGGTATTTCTGGTTTTGCTGCTAGCTTCACACCCAAGCCCAATTAACCTACCAAAGCCCATTAAAATATTAATTAAATCATATACCAATTAAATGAAATATTAATTAAATCATATACCAAATTAAATAAAACATTAAATAAAATCATGCCTAATTAAAATCAATCAACCAATATTATTCCTAATTAAAAATATATTATTCCTAACTTAAAATATTGTATGCCTAATCAACACAAATTAAATATTTCAACTTCCTAATTAGCCAAATTTTGTCCCCCCTCAAATCTTAGGATTTCCTTGTTTGACACCAAATCATATCTCACATTTAATGTCAAATCTCTTTCCTTGTCAAGAAAGATTTAACCCTAGCCTTTGCCTATAAAAAGAACCCAATTCCAACCCTTGAACCCTCCTAGTTGATCCACACAAAAAAACCCTAGTTGATCCACACAAAAAAACCCATAGTTCATCCACACATCAAAACCCCTAGCTCATTCATACAAGAAACAACATAACTCACACTCACAAAAAACACATAAAAAACCCTAAACACTCAGCTCTATCTCTCTCTCAACCTCACTCACGTAACCCTTCATAACAGCCGCATAATACCCCTCCACAAAACTGCCCAAAACAGTCCCCAAAACCGCACCTGAAATACACCCCAAAAACAGCCCTTAATCACCAACAAAACACCAAAAACAGTAACCTCATACAGCTCTTAACACCATCTAAACAGCAGCCATTTAACCGTAAAAACAGTGCCAAAACCGAGACCAAAACAGTGACCAGAAAACGTCACCGAAAGAGCAGCGAGAAACAACAGCGAATCAGAGTCAAAACAATAGCTTGAGCTGTGAGGAATTGCGGAGCATCCCCCTTTTCCGACGACCGTGCACCGTACTTCCGAGAGTCGACATAAAAGGTTAGACCTGAGGGCACATTTTTATTAGTTTATATTCGTCTTTTAATTGTTTATTGAATTCTATTCGCATGAGAGTCATTTGTGGATGCATGTTGTGGCTTTTTGAATAAAATGGAAAATGTGTCGCCTCTTGTGGTATATAGGATGGAAACCCGGACATAAATTTCATAGCCGATTCCGAATGGACGGTAGTATGATCTGTACTCGAGATACAACTCCACGTACCACTGAGTAAACGGCGCATATTCGTTTTCTGTTGTTTTGATGTGTTTATTATTCGTTATTTATTCTGCATGTTATTTGTTTGCGTAATGATGTGATCGAGCGCATGGGCTTAGTAAGTCGGATTAAAGGTCCCCTATTTTGAGGGGTTAAAACCCTTTACCACGATGCTTTGTCGCACCGATTGATGTATGTTCGATTGGATACGAGATGAGTTCAATCGGATACGTGAGGTCCTACATTGTGGATTTGTTTGTTTATGTATGTGTTGTATGTATCAGGTCTGGTTCCGTTCGAACGCGTTCTCGAACGCTATACGAACGCGAACCTTCTGTTTACCGTTCGAACGCGTTCTCGAACGCTACGCGAACGCACACGTATTTTCTTGGTTTCATCATGCATCAGGTTTGGTTCCGTTCGAACGCGTTCTAGAACGCTATACGAACGCGAACCTTCTTTTTACCGTTTGAACGCGTTCTCGAACGTTACGCGAATGCGCACGCACTTTCTTTGTTTTATCATGCATCAGGTTTGGTTTCGTTCGAACGCGTTCTCGAACGGTACATGAACGTGAACCTTCTGTTTACCGTTCGAACGCGTTTACGAACGCTACACGAATGCGCACCCACTGCACTGAGTCCTTTTCATCACATCACGACATGTCTATTTTAGCATATAGTTGTCTCCCTTTTTACCTTATGCATTTGTACTACCACTTTAGGTATCTATTTTCGTCATGCGCTTAATTATCTTTCCTTAATATGCATGCTTGTATGAATGTTATTTGTTCGCGCTTCTGTGTCTTCCAATGTGAAATTGTATGCTTTCCGTATGTCAATTTATCTGTATGCAAATTGAGACATAGATTACATGCAAATAAGCTGTATGCAAATTCAGATATGTGTAACATGTAAATTTAGATGAATTTGTTGATGTATGCATGCGAACTTAGGGATAAATCATCCTTTGAAATATGTTGCTTATGTTTGGTTAGATTATTGCACAAATCATTTTATCACAAGTGGCATAAGGGACCATTCCGAACCCAACGGTTTGAGGTCTTCTCTTGCGAGGGGTGAGTGTGGCCTTAAATCTCATTTTCCCGGTTCACACCGGGTGGAGACTCCATTATTCTCCGGTTTAGTCCCCCGCGGGCTACTCCGTACTCCCAGCTAGGCCGCGAGCCTAGAACAGCATGCGTCACCCAGTTTCTGTGTCCCACAGTGAGTATATAATTGGACTATCCTATTATATTTAATCTGCTACAGTATATCGAGCTAGCATGGGAACCAAATGGACCACGGTTCAAAGCTCCAATAATCCCGGATTATTAATTAAGCTCTTAATTAATTATTCTGAATTATTAACTTCGGGTTATTCCATTAAAAACCCGAAGATGCATTCTCGTTGCCGCATATAGATAAATTAAGTCGAACCACGTCGGTGTCCATCGATATAGTCATTGCATACAGATTGGCCCTTCATGAGTATCTCGTAATTAGAGCGGGGTCATAATGTCCATTATACCCCTTTAATTATTTTTATCTTAATTACCATTGATTCTCTAATGAACGATTTATTCATAACCATTATGAATTTTAATTTTTCTATTCGTAACAGAAAAACTTGAGCTCTCTAACCGTTCAAGTACCGAATCAACACTTAAGAAATATATTCATCTACTTCTTGCAAGAAGGAGTGAACTCCATATATGTAAAACGTCCATAGCTACACAACAAACATGTCCCCAAAGTACGCAGTTATTGGTCGGGATTGTTACACCAACCTCACTTTTGTAAATCAAAAGACATAGCCTGTCATGCAGGAGATCGTAGTACACTCATGATTAAAATCAATTCATAAATGACCATCTAGTAGATCGGAAATGATTTCTTATTTAACAAATATTATAAGAAACTCATTTTTATCTGGGTCTGGTCCTATATGATCACATCATACAAGGTGCCTCCATTCTCATGTCTCCACATGGAGGATCCCGGATCAACATCGCCATACAATTATAGATCGGACCGCAGCTATAGATAAACCACAAACAAATTACCTGTTTTGTTTGCTCTCTATGGACTATTTTAGATTACTAACTTCAGACTTAAATCCTCTTGTGTATGACACTCATACACAAAGTCTGAAGGCACATGAGTAATCTAGGGTAATCAAGATAATTTACAATATGCGATATTAAATAAACACTTTGACAAATGAATAATGCATCATTTTATTTCATAAGATATAATACCATTTACATTACATGAAGTTCTAGAGCATATATCCCAACACCTAAAGGGTGTAGTTTGGTGGTAAATGGTTTAGAACAACTCCAAAAAACTTTTGAAATATTATTCAGTTAATAAATTGAAGAGTCACATCATCAAAATTGGTTTCAAAAAATGGGTCATGCTAATGAGTGCCATAAGGGCACTCATTAAGGATTCATTTTAGGAAAGTTTTCGCATCACTTTTATTGGAAATGTAAATAATTGTCAAAATATTTATTACTTTTTCCTTTTTCCCATGAAAATTTTCCTAAAATTGATCCTTAAGGGCACTAGTTAACATTTCTCTTCAAAAATACCAATTAAGATTCTATCAATTAGATTTTACTTCTCACTCTTCATTATTGAAGAGTTACTTATCTCTTTTCAAATATTATTATATATTATTTTATATATCTTTACTTTATTGTTGTGATGGTGGTTGAACTTATTAATAACTATTTATATATTAAAATAATACAAATAAAGTAAATATAATTTAATTTGATTAAATATAATAAATTTATTTACATTATCTCTTTTCTATTAATATAATATAATTTTTTATACACATCATCATCATTACTTATAATTATTTATATATGAAATCATATAACTAAAGTGGACCATTCAATTTGATTAAAATAATATAAACTAATTTTATTTGAAAAGTCTTTTGGAAAATAGTTCAATTTTTCACTCTTCAATTTGCTAAATATGTAATCAAATAAGTATTTGAAGAGTAAAATTATAAGAGGCTTTTGGAGTTGCTTTTAAGACTTGGTTGTCAGGTCACGAGTTCGAGTGCAGGAAGTGCATTTCCTGTAAGAGCTTGTTCACTTAAGTTTTATCTACTCCGCTTAAGTTCGGGTTGGATGATTTGATGGTGAAGTTTCCAACGTTTCAAAAAATTTAAAACTTTGAGGGTAGTTTTTGAGACGAGTCATCCTATATTTTTAAAGATGACAATATCTTTACTTATATGAAGAGTTTTATCACATAATTATCAAAAGCAACCCCGACTAATCGACCGTTAAATATAGGTGTTGTAGTAATGAAATTATTATTATTATTATTATTAATATAGGGCCCGCACTTTAGACGGGTTCAACAAATTATTATTATTATTATTATTATTATTATTATTATTATATATGTTAGATTGGGTAAAGCTAGGCCCAATTGAAATGGGCCCAAAGTTATCCACTGTTAGCAAACGAAGAAAACATAAAGGAACAAAATGCGAAAGAAATATCCTCTTAACACAAAAGTCATCGATCAAAATCCGGGAAAAAAATTCCTCAAACCTCAGATCTATAGCAAATTAACGATGGGGAACACGGAGAAGCTGTTGAATCAGATCATGGACTTGAAATTCACGTCAAAATCTCTTCAACGGCAGGCGAGAAAATGAGAAGGAGAGGAAGAGAAAGCCGAGAAATTGAAGGTGAAGAAAGCTATCGAGAAAGGCAACATGACGGCGCCAGAATATACGCCGAAAATTCGATCCGTAAGCGCACCGAACAGATGAACTATCTCCGTCTCGCTTCTCGTCTCGACGCCGTTGTCGCTCGTCTCGACACCCAGGCCAAAATGACCACCATTAATAAGTCCATGGCTTCCATCGTCAAGTCTCTTGAATCCTCCCTCGCTACCGGTATAAAAATTATTATTATTATTATTATTATTATATTTATGTTAATGATGTGCATTTGAATATTATTAGTTGCTATAAATGATTTCAGGTATTTGTGAAAAAAATAAACAATTCAGTAATCAGTACCGTAATTTCTATTATTACTTGGCTTTTAGTGACTGTTGCAATGATTACTGCACCTCTATCTATCTAAGGGGTCCTTGGCGTAAAACGATTCGGGAATCTCTCTATACTTGGGTTTAAAGTGTCCCTTGATAATATAGGAATTATGTTTTATTAGTATATTATAGGATGATGCATGATTACTTATAGTTTGTGTTCAGAATGATTGGTTTGATTCAAAGGTAAGTCGTCTCGAGTAATGTTTTGAATCAATATTTGTTACAGGTAATTTGCAGAAGATGTCAGAGACCATGGACCAATTTGAGAAGCAGTTTGTGAACATGGAAGTTCAAGCAGAGTTCATGGAGAGTGCTATGGCAGGGTCGACCTCACTGTCCACACCAGAAGGGGAGGTCAACAGCTTGATGCAACAGGTGGCTGATGATTATGGGCTGGAGGTTTCAGTTGGCCTCCCGCAGCCAGCTGCTCATGCTGTACCAACCAAGCAACAAGAGAAAGTAGAGGAGGATGATTTATCAAGGCGTCTTGCCGAGCTCAAGGCTAGAGGTTAGACTAGAATTGGCTCATTCATATTTGATATGTAGTTATATTTGTGGTCTCCGCAATCATATTAAGAGTCGGAAAAACTTAGTATGTGTAAATTTGACTGAATTGGGTTTTGGGGTTTTATGTACACCTTATGGTTGCTGCCTATGGATGCTGATGCCATTTATGTGATATCCTGTATATTTTTTTATGTTGTTAGCAAATTTAGTTTGTTGTATGCCTCTATCTAAGATATCCGGGATGATCACAGCATGCTTGGGTGTTTGAGTGTGTTTCTGGGTTTTCTGTCAATGGTGGCAGTACAGCTATTTCTGTAGATTGAGAGATTTAGGTTCAGGTTTTTTAATGGACTTTAAGGCTGCCAAGAATAGGATGCTCTTACTGTTGCATTGTGCATGCAATTGAAAATATAACCTCCTAAGAACTGATCGTGTGCCTCTCGAATCATCACTCTGTTAGTTTGCTGTGGAGTTATGGTGAGTGCTAACTCATGCCATTGCTTAATTTATGATGAATTATGTGAAATTAATAAGCAATGGATTATAGAGTTCAAAAAGCTCACATGTCACAATTCTAGATCAATTCTAATCTGATCTCGGATTTACATGGATATAAACACTTGCATGATTCTTTTGCTGAGGTCCGAGATTTAAAGTGGTTTAAAAATGGAGTTATTATGTTTGATCGATGTTTGATGTGAAGTTAAGAAATGGACACACACACACACACACACACACACATATATATATATATATAAGCATAAGGACCCAATATAACACAAGCATGGGCTTTCACATTTTTAAGGATTTTGTTCATAGAATTACATCATAACCATAAACTCTAATAGGATTTTCCTCCATCCTTGGTAGCCGATGATTTTGAAGTTGTGCTTGCAAGCCTTTGAAGGCCTTTTTGGACCCTCTGTAGGAGGTTCTTTGATTGTTTATTAGACAAATGGAAACCAATGCATCAACATACCAACCACTTCTTCCTCTAAAACCAACAACCAGGCCCCCATCCGTTGAGAAAGTAAATGGGGTTCCTTCTTCAACTCCAAAGGGGCCAAAGCTTCTTTTGTTGCTCTTAAATGCAAGTGATCTGATCACAGGGCTGCCACTGGAAACCACAGGACAGTAGTGACCGCTAACACTGATCAAGAATTCTTCTGGGAATTGCAGCTTTATCTGAAACAATGGAAATTCACACTTTACAGTAAGGTGTTTTGGGAAGGATAAAAAAAGACCTATGAGAAATTATGCAAACCTCAGCCGTCCGATTGCCTCCGACACCACCGTGTTTCTCCGCCGTGATAGGCTTTCCGTTCTTATCATACACCACCCGAATCGAGTCGATGCAACGTTCGTAGACAAGGGTGATAGCTCTCACCCCATTGTAGATGCCATCATCCCAGCTGGTTCCTCCATTACCTCCCCATGGTCCTACTACAATACCCTTCTGTTTCCCACTATCTGCATGATCCTTGCCACCTTCCTACAAATACTTGTAGCAATTACTTAAAAGAGATCGACATGATTGCAGCATAAGCAAAATTTAAACCCAGAATTGAAATGAAATTAAACCAAGGCATGTATCATACCATGGGAACTACTGATAAAAGGAGAGAACCGCTGAAGCAAGGTTTATGTATTTGTGCTAGAAAGTGAAGCTTATTTATATAGGGAACTTGAGTGGTTAAGCTGAAGCTGCATCTGATTCCAAATTTATCACTATCCAAGGATAAAAGAATTTCACTTTTTCTTCATACATACAGAAGTTTGGTAACCCAAGATTCCTGAAACGTTCTTTTTATGCCAGTTGGCTCCAAAAGACGAGTTAATAAATAAACACTGAAAAAGTATTAAACAGTCCAAGATACTTGCAAGTTCTGAGACCATATATGGGAATATTGTTCTTTATTTCTAAAATGATAAATCAAATTCCTGAAATAAAATGGTACCTTCTAGCATATGTGATCTGGCCGGCTAGCGTCACATGCACGCTTTGGCATATTTTTGTGATTTGGCTACACACACAACAAAACCTTGAGAATTAAGCTTTGCATCATTTTCCTTTTGAGGTTCCGAGACCCTTGTAGGTTGCATTACTCTAATTATTTTCATTCGAATATTAGAGTAAGAAGAGTGTCCAATAATTAATAAGTTACCAATTAATCTCATACTTAACTAATGTGAGACACCACAATAGATAAACCATCAAATTAGACCTTGATAAAAATAGTATAATTGGTCATCGACCCTGGTTGTCCCAGACTCTTACAAGAAATACATTTTCTGAATTCGAACCCAATACCTGAAAGTCAAATCTTGAATCCTACACCACCAAACCACGCTCCTCTATTCTTGCCCTCATCACTTTCATGGACCTTTGATAAAAGAGGCAGTCATTTGTCTTTCCAGTTGCGTTGTGCAATTATATTTTGTTAAAACTCACTCTTTCCATTTCAAGTTTTCAACTTGGTACGCAACAATTTGCTTGATAAATATTAAATAGATTGAATACTGCATATGTGTGCAAGGACATAATTAAAATGAAAAAGGAAACCATATTAAAAAAAAAAAAAAAAATACTCTTGACCTTTTCTTTTCCCTCATAAGATTTTTAAGTTAATTAACATATGTAAGCGGATGTAAGATTTTATTTTAATGGTTGTTAGATTTTTTTTTCTAATTAATTTTAATGAATTATTTTTTTATTATTATTTTTTTCTAAAAAATAGGGAAAATTATGAAATCGGCTTGAGCTTATTCATGGACAGTCAATGCACTATAGATTGAAAGTTTCAGATTATTTTATTGTGACAAAACTGAATGATTGAAATCAAAATTTTATACATGAAAAAATACTATTTCTCCATAGAGAATTTGTTCCCAAATAAACAACCATAAATCAATATTGATTATTTGATTTATAAATTAACTAGTTGGAAATTAAAACGGGAAATTTTTTCGGGAGAAGTAACATTTTTTCTTTATACATGATTGCCAATGATGACCACATAAACTGCCAAATGACAGAGCAACTCTTGGCGGAAGTCAGTGTTTTTTTTTCAATGACGTCAAATCACATCCAAATTTTAATGAAGATGGTAAAATTCATAATTGCCCAAATTCTTGTAAAAAATACATTCCTAACTCGAACTCAGATAAACAAGTTCCAAAGTTTTGCCACTAAAACACACCCTTCAGGAGAAGACCGGTTGCTATATTTTTGTTTTGATTCTCCTTAAAAATCTAATCAAAGCACACAACTCCAACTTTTATGCGTTGAAGTTGCGTATTACTCAATAGTTCTTCAAACTAAAAAATTGTTAGATCAGTTTCCACCTTTTTTGGTAGAACAATGAGTTTCTCGAAGTGGGTTATTTTAGTTTTTGTTCTTCTTTTGATTAATCAAAATCTAGTTAGATTCTCTTCTGGCTCTTCAAGCTCAAATGGGTTATCAGATATTCCAAAAAGGTTACTTAATCTTGCAAAAAAACAGGAGCTTGTTGATTGGATGATTGGTTGGAGGAGGAAAATACATGAGAATCCAGAACTGGGTTACCAGGAATTTGAGACTAGTAAGCTTATTAGAGTAGGAATTGGATAAGATGGGTATTAAATATAATATCCAGTTGCAGTTACTGGTGTTGTTGGTTTCATTGGGACTGGTGAGCCTCCTTTTATTGCAATAAGAGCAGATATGGATGCTCTTGCCATGCAGGTTTGAAAATTCTCTCATGATTTGTTTAATTATAGCTTATATTTGTTAATTGTTTGTTTGTTTTTTAAAAAAAAAATGGTATTTTGATAGACTTCAGTTTATTGCTGATTGTTTGATGATTTGATTTTAGATTTCTTTCATGCTCTTCCTATGATGTTTAGTTGTATTTCACTGATTGACTGATGCTGTAAATTGAGATGAATTCTTGTAAAATTTAAAATATTTGGTGGTGATAATAGATTGGTATCTTTATGTTTTATTTCAATCTTTTACCCCATTGGGTTGAAAAAGGGACTTTGTTCTGAACTGGATTACTGGGGTTATTGGATTTTATAGGAAATGGTAGAGTGGGAGCACAAGAGTAAAATCCCTGGGAAAATGCATGCTTGTGGGCACGATGGCCATGTCACCATGCTTCTAGGTGCCGCAAAGATTCTTCAAGAGCACCGTGAAGAGTTAAAGGTTTGTTGCTTTATTCATACACGTTAACTTCTACTCCTTTCTAGATTAAGTTGCGTTTTCTTATTATATGGTGCGTAGTTTTGGAACATAGGCTTAATAATCCACATATTTTCTTTGAGCACCCATCTCCCTACATGGGAAATTAGATGATTGGTCTTGTCTATAAGCATCTGATGTTGTCAGTTAGTCAATGATCTGTAACTAGATAAAGAATGGTTGTGTGTAGACTATAATGGCTAATTAAATTAATTCTGCGGTCTCCTGTTAGATTTTTCTATAATTAATTCTGCGGTTTCCTGTTAGATTTTTCTATCTATTATAACAAAAGCGGATATCAATAATAATAGTGAAGATAAGAGGGATGGCATTTAGAAAGCCAATTATCGAGCCATGCTCGTGATGTTTTGTTAGACAATCTGAGTATGCGAACAACATTGGTAACTGACGTTATGTTTTGATTACACTAGACCTGACATTACATATGTCGTATGATTCTAATATTTACTAGACCTGGTATGAGCATTGACATGCTATTGAGAAGGTTATAAGGTACCTGAAAAGGACCATGAACCTAGAATTACTTTATCAGAGGTTTTCCGCTGTCCTTGAATGACATAGCGATGTTAATTGGAACATCATTTCAGATGATTCCAAGACCAATGTTTAAAAATACGGGGCGGCGCCTCGAGGCGGCCGGCCATTGAGGCGCGAGGCGGACCTCCTCGAGGCGGTGAGGCAGGCGCCTCGATCCGGAAATCGGAAAAATACATCCATTTCTTCATAATTCATAGTATGTTCAAAAAACTATTGATAAGTAATCCAAAATACATTACTTTCTTCATAATTCATAGTATGTTCAAAAAATTATTGATTACATCCAATTTAATTCAAGATAGCATAGAGAGGCAGAGACAGTTACAAATAATTCGGAGTTTAACTTATTTTGAACAATCAAATGAGTCAATTTCTGATCAGAAACCATAGAAACAATCAATATATTATAATACAGCAGGATTAAATAACGAAAAAATACCACTGCACTTTCTTGAGAAGAACTTTAGCACCTCGTCAATGTTTATAACCTACATCAAGTAGGCAAAAACATAAGTTAAAATTCAGAGTTTAACTTATAAATATGCAGACATTCACAATGAAATCGACAGTGAGAGATGAAGAGTTACCAACAGAACATTAGTTGAAGAAGGTTGCAGACGTCGTCGCCGAGAGTGAGAGAGTTGCAGTCGCCGACAGGTTGGAGTTGCAGTTGCCGACAGTGAGAGAGAAATTGGTGCCGACAATGAGAGAGAAGCAGTCGATTGCAGAAGTCGAAGAGAGTGAGAGAGTTGTAACCTAATCTGCCCCTAAGTTGCAACCAAACGACGACGTTTTGGAATACCCAAAACGTCGTCGTTTGGTCTAAAAAAAATTAAAATACAAAAAAAAACACTTCGGCTGAGGCGGCCGCCTCAGTCGCAGTGAGGCGGCCGCCTCAGCCGTTTTTTTTAAACAATGTCCAAGACTACTAAGGGATATATTTCCTTGAGTATGAGATGATACCACTAGCATCAGCTTGTGAAGAAGCATCTTGATTATGAAGCTTGCTATTAGATATCCATTTATGGGTAAGACCGATACCAGTTGTCTTGATCCATTGTGACAATACCACGGCTATTGCATATATTCAGAACTGTTATTATAACAGTAAGAGATTATAGATACACAACACAGTTAGATAATATCTCTCTATTGGGGCTGTAAGAGTGGATCATGTACGAACTGACATTGTTTAAAAATACGTTTCGAGGCGCCGAATCGCTGCCTCTCGGCGTCGGCGCGTCGAGGCGGCCGCCTAATGCACCTAAGCCAATTTTCCGCCTTTCGCCAAGTGAGGCAGGCGCCTCAGCCCGCCTTGCGCCGACTTGGTTCGAGGCGGCCTGAGGCGGCCGCCTCACGTTCAGATTTTTTATTTTATTTTTTTGTTATCCCACCGAAACGACGACATTTTGGGGTGCCAAAACGAAGACGTTTTGGCGTCTTTATAAACAAAAAAACAAAAAAAAAAGGCATTAAAGCTTCGTCATTTCTGAGAAAAAAGGCATCAGCTTCATCTAGGGTTTCTCTTACATTCCTCATCTCAAATTCATCGGCGTCTCTTCTTCGCATCTGGTTTATCAGCTTCGTCTCTGCATTAGGTTAGTCTTTTCGAAAGAGGAAGAGGATTAAGGTGCATGAATAATTAAAAATTTGTTCGATCAAATAATTTGACGAGGATGGATAACTACAACTGTTAATTTGACCGTGTTACTGTTACCCTTGGGGAAAAAATAATTAAATTGTTGAATATTTTTTTCTGAATATTATAATTAGCAAGTGAAATTTCATTTTACATAATTAGCCTTATAATAATTCTCTCTGAGCTTTAATTCTTCATATGCTCAAGAAACTTTTTTTTTATTTATAATAGAGATTAAAAGGTTTTTCATATTACATATAAATTTTTTTCTTGTCACTAATTTTTTTCATAAATTCATATTTATCAAGTTAGTATTTATGGCGGAATATATATGTTACTTTTCTTTGGATCTAGTATTGTAATGTACATAAAGAAATATTATACTTATATGATTAAAAAAATACATAATTTATATATCAATAAATTTGAAATAATCATTTGTTAATCCAGTATATGTTCAATAAAGTAGCAGAAATCTCTTCTAAACCTTTGAATTTTTCAAAATATCTCTCTAAAGTTTATAAAATATCAAATTTATTAAGTCATATTACAATTTTATCTATCTCTAGTTCAACAATTGTTTTCAGATCGAGGCGCCCGCCTCACCGCCTCGCGCCTCAATGGCCGGCCGCCTCGAGGCGCCGCCACGTATTTTTAAACATTGCGAACTGATGATAACTTGGCTGATCCTTTGACGAAAGGTTTAGCAAGAGAGAAGATATTTGATACTTCTAATAGAATGAGACTATTGCCATTAAATAATAAGATTACTTGTGATGGTAACCCGACCTATAGACTGGAGATCCCAAGAAATAGGTTCAATTGGTAATAATAAGTCATAAAGTAATGAGAGTTGAATCATGCTAATAATCGACGAGTTCCATTCTGAGAGCATGATATCCTGAAGCGATGTGAGGATGAGTTATTTAACTCTTAATGTGTTCTATACTCTATATAGAGTGGAGTACCTAGCTACAAGAGTACTCTTGATAGACATACCTATGTGAATGTAGAAGTGAGGCCGCTTCTTATGAAACTTTTGGCAAAAATTTCTAGAGCATTCACTATACTGGATATACGAGCATGGCCGTAATGCTCGGGCTTTTGACTACACCCTGAAAGGTTTGTGTGTGTGACATTGTCAGAGATAGAGTTCAAAACTACGAGTTACTCTAGTATAATCTGAATTGTTAACACTATGTAAAGGTTCAAGTCGAAAGACACCTTTATTTATGCACAACCTTATTTTATATTACTCGATGAAATTGTTTTATTAAAATCAAGTGGGGGATTGTTGTAAATGTGAATTTTAATAAAGGGAGTTACATATTTTGAAGAGTTACATGTTTTGAATGAAAAAGTTGTTATGTTTACATGTTTTGAATGAAAAAGTTGTAATTTTTATTAAAAAAATTAATTAAAAGAATTAATACTATCTCAATTTTATCTTTAAATCCAAAATCATGATTATGTTTCTTGAATTATTGTAAACGTTTTGTCTCTTCAATTTTAGTTAACGTTGCAAACGTTTTCATTGAAAAAATTAACTACCCAACGTTTGAAAAAATTAAAGTTTTCAGAATACTGACAATTTATTTCATACGGTCAAATGGTCAAATTTCTACTGTATATGTGTTGCTTTTGTTTATAAAAAGGAAGAAGAGAAAGTAAAAAAAAAAGAGAAAGTAAAAGAAAGAAAAAAAAAAGTGAAAAACGTTAATATTGCCGAGAGAAATTTCTTTGAAGGAAAAATAATCAAATAGAAAGAGACTTTGTTTTTCATTTAGAAAAACCACCAACCGAGAGTATTTTGAAACAATTTTTTGAGACCATTTGCCGAGAACAAAAAATTTGTTTCAAACAAAAGTATTTTGATAAAGCCGACAATCCTAGTGTTGTTTATTCGTTTTATAGTTTCCGAGTAATAGTTTTCTGTTGGGTGTGAGTGTACCAATCAGATTTTTGTGCATACCGATTGAGACAGAGATTTTTCTGGTCTGTTTTATCCTGAAGACGACGGGGCCGATTACTGCTAGCACAATATCCTGGGCAGAGCCGCGAAACGTCTTAAAGAGAGCGACCTAGTCCGCGACTCAACCCAGTTGATTTCTTAATTCCTGGTGAACGGTAATATTGTTCTAATTTGTGCCTATTGTTCTAACAATTTTAAGACGAGTTTAATCTGCCATGTCATGTTTACTTATGCTATATTTCTTTACTGTTCTCATGGTACAATAAGTAAATTTTGCATGAAAGAAAATTTTAAAGGAATTAATAGGAGTTACAATTTAAAGAAAATAAGACATATCACAAAAACAAATTTTATTAGCGTACAGTTTTAGCAAGATGTTAAATTTTAGGTATTTTGCTTATTTTACTTTTGTTTCCTCTCAACCTGGTCTCTGGTTTATTACAATATATCCACATGTTGCATACTGGGAACCTTCAAAGTTTGTGGCAAAATTGAGGAAAATGAAAATTGATGAAAACATACTGTTGTTTAATTGTCAATTTGGTGAGGGACATTTTTCGAAGTCAGGGAGCTGAGGCTCATAAATGGTTTAATCTGTTCATACTTGATAAATACATGCTAATTTAGCATGTGGGAACTAGGAAGTGAATGTATTTGTTCATTCTCAGAAAGAATTAAACTAGTTTTCAGCTAATTTATTTATCTCCTGCTGGTTTGGCTTATATTTCTATCTTATACAACAAACACAAACCCGAATCCGAATCCAACCCACTTTGCAAGTTTTCAACTTATATCATTTGGTGTTTTGTTTCAAGCTTCTTAGATGCTATGTTCATTCATTGTCATGTGATGTGTGGATATTTCTTTCTAATTATGCATACCCACATAACAGAGGAATGAATAACTAAAATTTCTTATTATGTTAAGTGGATATAGTTTGTACTGGCTAATTACAGTTGCTGTGTCAAGTCCACGAAGGAGCTGACACTGCGTTTATTATAAGGATTTTTTGTTTTAATGATCACATGTCATAGTGAGTGATTCATAAATGAGATTCTGATAATAGAATTTAATTATGTTTTTAACTAGGTCTCTCTCATACTGATTTTCATTTATAAGTGGAGAAACCAAAGAGACGGGACCACATTGGTTGTTTTGCTTGGTGTATAATTAGAGTTGTGTCTGTTGAGAAAATGAACCATGTTTCATGTAGTTATCACTTCCTAACTTATAGTTTTCACATAAAGCAATGAATGCGTGAATATGTCAGCTTGGGCTTTTTCATGATAAATTATACATGATTATTGGTTTAGATGTTCAACCATGTGGGATTGCATGTTATTAATTAATCTTGTTTTGGTATGCTTATGATGTTTTAGAATTGATGTTTGTTTTGAAAACATTCGGTGGATATATTGCATGACTTACTTTGTTTTGTCAACGTCTCTATGGCATTTGAATCTGTGAACTGGCTATTTACTTGGAAAACTAGGAAATCTTCCAAACGTAGATATATGAAGCCATATAAGAGATTTGAATTTAGAAATTAGAAGTAATTGTTATTGTATTTGAAACATTGAATGGTATTAGATGGGTCCATGATTAACAAATGGTCGGTCTAATATTTTCTATGACTTATGTGCATGATCCATTTTTGTCTTGTGAATGAGATCATTTGTGTTTGCACACCTATATTTTATGTGTATAATCTCTTGTATAGCATAAATTATTCAAAATCTCTTCAATTTCTGTATCATAGTTTCTGTGTTTTTCAATACTGCTAGAATATGAATGGATATATAGATTATTGAGATTGATAGCCCAATGTCATATTCTGAAATCTCTTATACTTTTCATGTGAGTATTATTTGAGAAATTATTTGAAAAATATTGCCTACAATGAATTGGACATGTGATTGCTGATTTGGATTAAAATATATCATTCTTGAAAACATGATTTATTTTGGTTGTATCATTTAGTTTTTTTTTAAGAATATACATAACTGATCTTTGCTTCAATATGAATGATTATGACTCTAGGAACCATAAGAACTATAATCACAAAAACTGGAATAACCAGAACAAGCACTAACCTCCCTCAAGAAATAATAATAGTTAGTTCAAGTGCTACAACTGTGGCAAACTAGGGCGCCTTGCCCGGAACTACCAGTTAAAGATTTCAGCTTCAAAAGCGAACCTTACCGAAGACTAACTTGTTACTACGATCTTTGAGATCAACATGGTTGGTGGATTCGAGGGGTGGTGGGTAAGTACTGACGTTTTCCGTCATGTCTATTATGATTATGCTTTGTTCGAGTTATTTGTACAAGCTGTGAATAAGATAATGTGATGAGTGGCTTTCCAAACCACTATAGCGACTGGAACTGGTGATTTGAAATTTAAATCTTATGAAATATGAAAGGTTTGAGAACTTAGAACTTTGGGTATGACGTTATAGCTAAACATATAAGATTAATAGAAACATATAAATTTTATGATTTATATGGATATATTTTCTTTGAAAAATTTCTTTGATTTAAGAAATAGTGGGGGCTCGACCTCCAATAATAAATTGGAAATAGTGGGGGTTCTACCTCTAATATTTTACTCATGTTTTTAAAAGTGATTGAAAGTGACAAATACATTTGTTATAATGTTTGAAAACATGTGAAATGTTTATATATTGATATGTTTATTTTTTCTATATCATGTTGTTAATTCTGTTGAACTCTATGTTGTCTTCTAAATCTGTAATTGAAAAAAAAAACCTTAGAAGAAACTAGTGTAATTCTTGGAATTAAATTACTAGGTCAGAAAAAAACGGAATCTAATAATAAATTTACTTGTACTCCTTATAACTCTAGTGTAAAGTTGTTCAAGAACATTGGTGACAGTGTTAGAACTCCGCAGTTAAGTGTGCTTGGGCGAGAGCAGTACTAAGATGGGTGACCTCTACGTCTTAAAATTGTTAGAACAATATGCACAAATTAGAATAATATTACCGTTCACCAAGATTTAAGAAATCAACTGGGTTGAGTCGCGGACTAGGTCGCTCTCTTTAAGACGTTTCGCGGCTCTGCCCAGGATATTGTGCTAGCAGTAATCGGCCCCGTCGTCTCCAGGATAAAACAGCCCAGAAAAATCTCTGTCTCAATCGGTATGCACAAAAATCCGATTGGTACACTCACACCTAACAGAAAACTATTACTCGGAAACTATAAAACGAATAAACAACACTAGGATTGTCGGCTTTATCAAAATACTTTTGTTTGAAACAAAATTTTTGTTCTCGGCAAATGGTCTCAAAAAATTATTTCAAAATACTCTCGGTTGGTGGTTTTTCTAAATGAAAAACAAAGTCTCTTTCTATTTGATTATTCTTCCTTCAAAGAAATTCTTTTCCCAAAGAAATTAGTCTATATGAGGTTGATTTAAGTTAATCTTCACCATAATGTTGAGGAAACATGTACTCTACTTTGTTTTATTAAGTTGTGAAAGAGCCAACTGAAACATTGCATTGTAAAAAGAGCTAAGAGCTTCATTTAGAATTTTGAGGCTTATACTGCGAGTAAAAAAGTATAAAAGCTCCTATGTTTAATTTCCTGCTTCCTTTTGTGAAGTGATAATTTCAGAGCCCTTTTTTTATTAGTTTTGAGAAAGTAAGTAAGAAACAGTGGCATTTAATTTATTGAAGATCATTTCTTCCTATGCTCACACTCCGAGAGTTGTGTATGCTTGATTTGGATACTTTTTCCTTGTTTCACTAGGGTACAGTTGTTCTAGTTTTCCAACCAGCTGAAGAAAGAGGTGGAGGGGCACAAAAAGTGCTTGAAACAAGAGTCCTAGAGAATGTTAATGCCATCTTTGGGTTACATGTGGATCCTGACTTACCCATAGGTGAAGTAGCTTCAAGACCTGGTCCTCTGCTAGCTGGGAGTGGGTTCTTTGAAGCAGTAATAGGAGGAAAAGGAGCACTCAATAGACCCAATATTGGCAGCTTCAAATGTGATTATTAGTTTGCAACATCTTGTTTCTCGGGAAGCTGATCCACTTGATTCCCAGGTAAATTTCATCAACTGTTTCTTATGTTTTCCCATGGCTTTTCCTACGTGTTTCAAGTTCTTCAATTTATTTTGAGAACTTTATTCTTTTCAGTAAATGCATTCATAACTCCATACAATCTCTTCAACCTTTGTGTGGTCTGCAGTACCTTTTTAAAATGATTGATTCTTCATTTAGTTTTAGATTTGATACTTGGTGGTTTTGGTTATTGTCTAATTACACCAGTGTCCAGAGAAGGCGATGTTGCTTTTACTTGGTAAAACTTGATTCCCGTTTCCAAGGGGCAGAACATGAAAGATATAAAGTAATTGATGTTCTGGAGACTCTGCAAGAGTACACCATACCATAACGTGATCAAAATATATTGAAGTTGTTGTGAAAGGAGATCTTTGGTGCTCTGCTTTTGAAGACGAAAGAGGAGTCATCTTGCTGATTTTGTGATTTGACTTAGGTTTAATACTTCTGTTTTGACTTCTCTTACTTTGTAGGATATAACTGTTGACATTGAAGTTAATTTGATAAAATATATCATTCAAATTGTGATACTGTTCTGAGTCCATTGTAATTAACCGTAGGCATTGACTTGCAGGTCGTGACAGTTGCAGAATTTCAAGGAGGTGGTGCATTCAATGTCATTCCAGATTCAGTCAAAATTGGAGGCACTTTCAGGGCCTTTTCAAAGGAAAGCTTCATGCAACTAAAGCAGCGGATTGAGGAGGTATGACGGTTAAATAAATAAATTAATGCAAATGATAATTTCTTAAATTGATCAAAACACCTTCAAGTAACTTTTTGCAAATACTTTGCTTTTATTTGCAACTATAACAAATATGGTTAATGATTGCTAATCTGATAAGTTACCGAGAATTTGAGACACTACTTCATGGGTTTGATTGGATATATTTATGTTGTGAAAGGGATCTACCACATTGAAGTGTTTATAATTTGAATCAAATTCTCTTCCAAAAGACATTCACTTCACCAACAGGTTATCACAGGGCAAGCTGCTGTACAGAGGTGCAGTGCAACTGTTGATTTCCTGGAAAAAGAGGAACCCTTTTGCCCTCCTACTATAAACAACGAAGATTTGCTGGAGATATTTCGAAACTGTTACTGGAGATATGCTTGGAACTCGAAAAATTAGGGTTATGCCACCAACGATGGGATCCGAGGATTTCTCATTTTACCAAGAGGCGATGCCTGGATACTTTTTCTTTTTAGGGATGAAGAATGAGACACTTGGGAAGGTTGAATCTGTGCACTCACCCTACTTCACTATCAATGACAATGCACTACCTTATGGGGCCGCACTTCATGCATCACTTGCTTTAAGGTATCTTCTTGAGTTCGAACCAAAAGTTTCTTCGCCAGAGGGAAAACATCATGACGAACTGTGAGGTATTCTTGACTGGCTTAAATGCCAACATCTACATAATCAGAAATATAAGTTTGCTTGCTTCAAGGAAGAACATTTTGTTATCTCTCAGTTGGGCCATTATCATCTCACTTTTGTGTTAGAGTATATGCCCTAAAATCAGTTATGGATGTAATAGTTTAAGGCATATTGTTTGTAATATAGTTTATCATTTATTAATAAAAAGCATTTGTTAACTACACATTATTACATTCATATTTTATGTGTATGTCATGAGACATTATGTCAGATGAATATCGTTAATCCAAAAGACGTTTGCGATTATGAGAGTCCACGATATTTATATATGTCTCAAATTAAATTCGTGGTAAAATGTGATTGTTATACATGACAATAATATATCACTTGACCAATATTGTTGTGTGTCGCCTAGATTGACATATGATGTTAATAGAATGGATGATGAGTCTCATATCATAAGGACACAGACAATAGATGTTTCATTAGTAGAATGAAATATCGAACACGACCACAGAAATGTAAGATCACATGGTAATATTATCTAAGGTCATTGATCTTCAATACATTAGTGTCGTCATATCCTCTAACCTGAGATCATATGATGACTTGTGTGATAGTACTCTTGGTTCACTAGTATATCCTCATTCGACTATCCACGTCCTTTGAATAAATGCTAGATGGCCTTGAGCGATTGACGTACGAAGTCACGTATGCTTCAAGATAGGATCCGATAGCTTTGATAATAAAAGAGATGTTTCAAGGAAACTCAAAGTTGTGGATAAAAATCTTGGTCAAAGCAGTCGATGTCTTAGAGATATCAAATCCACAAGATAAAGTTTAAAGATATCTCGAGTATAAGGATTTGATTTTACCATGATCACAGACTCGATAAGAAACATAAATATCGAAAGGAATGAGATGACATGCTCGAAGTGTATTCTAACAGGTTCATATGTTTTCCCACTTCATTCATCGACTAGGGATCATGGCTTGCTGCTAGGCGATTACTCATGGTATGTGGAATATCATAGAGATGAAATATTAAAGAGTTAATATTATTCCACTGCTATTCGATAATGAACCTAGGACGATCACACAATATAGTTCTCGTCTATGTTACAATTTCGATGATGTTTATTAAAAGTTAATAAATTATTATTTTGGCGTTTCCTAATTGGATTAGGATATTCGGGATATTTCGTAAATATTAATTTGATTAATAAATTCGAAATATAAAATTTGATTTAATTGTTTAAATAAATATTTGATATTTATATTAAATAAATTAAATTAAATTAAATGTAATTTTAATTAATTATTAATTAAAATTAAGTAAGTTGAATTAATTAATTAATAGTTAATTAATCATTATGCCAAAATAATATTTAATCTATTGGACTTTAATTTAGTGGGCTAGCACCCAAATTAATTAGAGTCCTAATTAAGATTAAATAGGGAAGTCTTCATTTAATTATGATTCCTAATTTGATTAAGTATCCTGGTTTATTTTGGAAAAAATCTTTAAGAGACCAAATTTTATTTGAAGAGATATTAGATTGGGATACCATTCAAACAAATCATATACCTGTATGTACAATGTATTACAATTATTACACGGTAATTGGAAATCCAAATATGACAAATATTACAATAATCTTCGGATCAGACCCTAACGGCGGGCCCTGACAGTAGAGGCTAAGAGCAGAGGCAGAGGCAGATGCAGATGCAGAGGCAGAGGCAGAAGCAGAGGCTGATGCTGAAGCCGAGGCAGAGGCTGATGTTTATGCTGATGGCAGAGGCAGAGACTGAGGCAGAGACTGAGGCAGATGCTGAGACAGAGGCTGATGGCAGAGGCAGAGGCTGAGGCAATGCAGATGCTGAGGCAGAGGCAGATGCTGAGGCAGAGGCTGATGGCAGAGGCTGAGGCTGAGGCAGAGGCTGAGGCAGATGCTGAGGCAGAGGCTGATGGCAGAGGCAGAGGCAGAGGCAGAGGCTGAGGCAAAGGCAAGGCAGATGCTGAGGCAGAGCAGAGGCAGAGGCTGAGGCAGAGGCAGATCTGAGGAGAGGCAGAGGGCAAGAGGGCAAGAGCAGAGGCTGCTAGCAGATGCAGGCAGATGCAGAGGCAGAGAAGCTGATGGCAGAAGAGCAGAAACGAACCACTGCTTCTTCACTTTCCCGAGGCTTGTTGAAAACAACAATATCCTTAAAACAAATTCGTCCCCTACCGTAGGTGCAGTAGAACGTGAACGATTGTTTCCCAGGATACAACGGAAAACGTACGAGTAGAGCACCACCAAACTCGTATCCAACGAACCACAAAGTGTTTGAACTCTCCTTTTTAACAAAACAAAGAAACCGAGCTGGTGTGTGTGCTTTCTATATTCTATTTCATATTTTGAAAACAAGAACTGATGTTGTTTATATAGGAAAAGAAAACACATCTCAATTAATAGAAATTAACTTGCCAATTAAATTTCACAATGGGAGATGTTACACATTGTTGTAACCACTAAGCTAATTAAATTAGCACTAATGGAAATTAAACTATGTAACCACCAAGCTAATTAAATTAGCTGTTATGGAATTACAAAAGGACTTGGAAAAATTGTATTGTAGAGAAAATTAGGTTGGGCCGGGCCTGCACATTTTGGTCCGGCATTCGTGTACGCAGGACACGCGGGTGCACACGAGCCAAGCTTGGTTCGGATTTGATTTGCACCCCCCCCCCCCGCGCACGTAGAGAGAGCCTCTATCCTTACAACTCTTACCCATCTACATATGAGCAATCATATATAAGCTTAATATTCTCTCTATAGCTTTCCCATGTGGGACAAGCTCACTTATCTTTATTTTCCAACACCAATGTGTGAACTTTGAACAACAATTCTCATTCACCCAAGCACCATTTTAAGCATATGAATATACCATTTCGAAGTACTCACGGAGGAGTATCCGAATCATTCAATAACAACCACTAACACGAAGTGGACCATGCTTGAAATTGTGCCTCAAAATGCTTATGAATAAGCATTTTCCAACAATCCCCCACATGAATGAAATTGGCGAAAAACGTCGAATAAAATTATTTTATAAAACATTTTATTTTGACCTAGAAGAGTTCAACGGTTCAACACCTGTGTAGGATAGGTAGGCCACAGCCTTTGAACCTTCCCTTGTGAAAATATATCTCATTACTGGCTGACAGTTGACGCGATGTCATTGAACTGTACTGCCGTTCATGTAATTGGAGAACACATATCACACAGATATTTTACCTACACATTGAGTTCTCATTATTATGTTCATTTTGGCCATGAACATCTACCTGGTTCTGCAAGAGTTTCTAAAAATTGTGCCCCGTACAATTCCTTTGAAGCGGCCCCACTTCTCTCTCACATAGGTGATTTCTTATTTAAGAGTATCTCGTAATACTCTGCTCGGATTCCCGACGCATAAGAATCATTAAAAGCTTTTGCTTAACCTCTATCCATACGAGCATCACTGTTTCATTTCATCATAGGAATGGACTAGAGGGTAACCCCCACAGTGATCCAATTATGTCTTTTACGAATAGGTTGTCCCATTGAACCTAGATCTTGGGATCTCCAGTCAACAAGGTTGGGTTTTCCTTCGTAATAAACATTTATCTAATGGGCTTCAGTCTCATTCCCCTCGATGATTTCACAACTAACTCTCTATTTAACCCTTTGGTTAGCGGATCCGCAATGTTATCCTTTGACTTTACATAGTCAATCGAAATAACTCCAGTAGAGAGTAATTGTCTAACGGTATTGTGTCTACGACGAATATGTCTAGACTTACCATTATACATATTGTTATGTCCTTCCAATTGCAGATTGACTATCGCAATGAATGCAAATTGCTGGCACTGGCTTAGGCCAACTTGGAATATCCTCTAGAAAATTTCGAAGCCATTCTGCTTCTTCAGCACACTTGTCTAATGCAATGAATTCTGATTCCATTGTAGATCTGGCTATCACAGTCTGTTTGGAGGATTTCCATGATATAGCTGCACCTGCTAGTGTAAACACATAACCACTAGTAGACTTTGAGTCTTTCATGTCAGATATCCAATTAGCATCACTGTATCCTTCGACTACAGCTGGATATCTATGATAGTGCAACCCATAATTACGAGTAAAACGTAAGTACCTAAGTACTCTCACTATGGCTTTCCAGTGATCAACCCCTGGATTACTCGTATATCTGCTGAGCTTGTTTACTGTACAGGCTATATCAGGCCTTGTACAACTTGATAGATACATCAAACTCCCGATCACTCTAGAGTATTCTACTTGAGATATACCATCTCCCCTATTCTTCGATAGATGTAAGCTCACATCTAAAGGAGTTCTAGCCACAGCTGTATCATCATCATTGAATTTACCAAGAATTTTGTCCACATAGTGCGACTGATCAAGAATAAGTCCATCTGGACTTCTCGAGATCTTTATTCCCAGAATGACATCTGCAAGACCCATGTCTTTCATGTCAAACTTGGATTTCAGCATATTCTTGGTAGATTTCACCATTTTAACATTACTCCCGACAATCAGTATGTCATCAACGTAGAGACATAAAATGACATAGCCAACTTCTGTCTCTCTGACATAAATGCATTTATCACATTCATTGATTTTGAAACCATTTGCCAACATGGTGTCATCAAAATTTTTATGCCACTGTTTCGGGGCTTGTTTCAATCCATACAAGGATTTAACTAACTTACAGACTTTCTTTTCTTGTCCTGGAGCTAAAAATCCTTCAGGTTGTTCCATGTAGATTTCTTCATCTAAATCTCCATTCAGAAAGGCTGTTTTCACATCCATCTGATGTACCTCAAGATTGCGCAAAGCTGCTGCAATCGCTAGTATCATCCTTATGGAATTTATTCTCGTTACAGGAGAATAAGTATCAAAGTAATCAAGACCTTCACGTTGTCTGTAACCTTTAATTACAAGTCTTGCTTTGTACTTGTCAATTGATCCATCTGCCTTTATTTTCTTTTGAAAATCCACTTGGACCCTAAAGGTTTACATCCGGGAGGAAGATTCACTAACTCCCAGGTGTGATTTTGTAAGATGGATTCAATTTCACTATTGATGGCATCTTTCCACAAGGCACCATCAGCTGACCTTACAGCTTCGTTATAGCTTTGAGGATCATTCTCTAGCAAAAATGTCAGAAAATCTGGACCAAATGATTTTTCCGTTCTAGCTCTTTTGCTACGTCTTAGTTCAGGTTCAACAACTTGTTGATCCTCTGGAACATTAATTGTTCTCGGTCCTGACTATCTTCAATGATAGTCTCATGTGCCCGTTTGTGCACATCTGAATTCGAATTAGTTTTACAAGGAAAAACGTATTCGAAAAAGGATGCATTCCTCGACTCCATTATCGTATTCTTGTGAATATCTGGTACATTAGACTCATACACAAGAAATCGATAAGCATTACTGTTATGTGCATATGAAAATGCAATCAACAGTTTTTGGTCCTATCTTCACCTTTTTAGGTGGAGGAATAACTACCTTGGCAAGACACCCCCACACTCGTAGGAATTTATAGGAAGGTACTCTTCCTTTCCACATTTCATAAGGAGTTTTCCATGCTTCTTTCCGTGGTACCTTATTTAAAAGGTAATTAGCTGATAAGACAGCTTCTCCCACACATAATCTGAGGTAAGCCAGAGCTGATTAATATAGCGTTCATCATCTCTTTCAAGGTACGATTCTTACGTTCCGCAATCCCATTGGATTGAGGTGAATAAGGAGCTGTGGTTTGATGTATGATTCCATTTTGTTCACAAAGTGATTCAAAGGGAAAACATACTCACCACCACGATCACTTCTTAACTCCTTAATTCTTTTATTCAGTTGGTTCTCAACTTCATTCTTATAGAGAACAAATTTCTCTATAGCTTCGTCCTTGCTTTTCATTAAATATACATAGCAAAATCTTGTGCAATCATCAATAAAGGTAATAAAATATTTTACCGCCTCTCGATTGTATTGAATTAAAATCACATACATCGGTATGAATTAGATCAAGTGGTTCAGAGTTTCTTTCAATACTATGAAAAGATGATCTAGTTAGTTTTGCCTCAACACAAGTATCACACTTATGTTTGTTATCAATTTTAAAATTGGGAATATGATTCATGTTAATTAACTTTCGCAATGAATTAAAATTAACATGTCCTAATCTACCATGCCAAAGATTAGAATACTCAACAATATAAGCAGAAGAACTAGCTTTATTGATATTTTTGGGTTTAACAACCATTACATTGAGCTTAAAAAGCCCATCAGTTACATACCCTTTTCCCACATACATCCCATTTTTAGTCAAAACTACTTTATCAGACTCGAACACCATCCGGAATCCATGCTTGTTCAGAAGCGATCCAGACACAAGATTCTTCCGTATTTCAGGTACATACAGAACATTGTTCAGAGTCAACTCTTTCCCAGAGGTCATCTTCAGAATCACCTTTCCTTGACCTTCTATCTCAGATGTTGCTGAATTTCCCATGTATATCTTTTCCCCATTTTCAGCAGGCTCAAATGAAGAAAACATGCTCTTGTCCGAGCACACATGTCGAGTGGCACCAATATCAATCCACCACTCTCTTGGGTTAGAACCCACCAGATTCACCTCAGAAACCACAGCAGAAAGGTTAATGTCTGAAACATCTTGAGTTGTAGTTTCTCAATTATCGAGGCTACTTGGAAGGTTTCACTTAAACTCATCCCCTCAGCATGAATTTCTGCTAGAATAATCTGCAGTTCTTGTACTTGCTTATCACAGTTTTGGAATCAATCATTTTAAACTCTAGGAAACGGCCTACGACAAATTTCTTAGTACCGGCATCCTCAGTTTTATATTTTCGATCTAAAGATTCCCAAAGCCCTTTAGCTGTTTTCATTCCAGCGTACACACTGTACAAGGAATCACTTAGCCCATTCAACACATAATTCCGACATAGGAATTCAGAATGTTTCCAAGCTTCAATGGCACTGATGACTTGGATATCAATCTCACCCTCTTTGGGTACATGAGCATCTTCCTTTAGAAACCTCGCAAGGTTCAACGTGGTCAGGTAGAAGAACATTTTCTGTTGCCCCTTTTGAAATTCTGACCACTAAATTTTTCAGGTTTTTCGCGCAGCAGGATTGACATGGCTCACATGTCCAACAGGTTGTCTAGCCATTGAGGCAGAAACACCTTGGCCAGCCACAACGGCTGCCATATTAAGCCCAGAGGCTGATGCAAGTTGGCCAGCCGAAGGGGCTGCCACTGCACTTTGGTCAGCCACGGGGGCTGCCACAACATTCTGGCCAGCCGAAGAGGCTGCCATATTCGGATCTACTGTGTTTGGACTGATTTCCATATCCACAGAGTACAAATTTGTTTTAAGACTGTATGTACAATGTATTACAATTATTACACGGTAATTGGGAAATCCAAATATGACAAATATTACAATAATCTTCGGATCAGACCCTAACGGCGGGCCCTGACAGTAGAGGCTAAGAGCAGAGGCAGAGGCAGATGCAGATGCAGATGCAGAGGCAGAAGCAGAGGCTGATGCTGAAGCCGAGGCAGAGGCTGATGTTTATGCTGATGGCAGAGGCAGAGACTGAGGCAGAGACAGAGGCATATGCTGAGGCAGAGGCTGATGGCAGAGGCAGAGGCTGAGGCAGAATCAGATGCTGAGGCAGAGGCAGATGCTGAGGCAGAGGCTGATGGCAGAGGCAGAGGCAGAGGCAGAGGCAGATGCTGAGGCAGAGGCTGATGGCAGAGGCAGAGGCAGAGGCTGAGGCAGAGGCAGAGGCAGATGCTGAGGCTGAGGCAGGCAGAGGCAGAGGCTAAGGCATGCTGAGGCAGAGGCAGTGGCAGATGCGAGGCAGAGGCTGATGGCAGAAGAGCAAGAAAGAAACGAACCACTGCTTCTTCACTTTCCCGAGGCTTGTTGAAAACAACAATATTAAAATAAAGGTTCCAACGGAAAACGTACGAGTAAGAGCACCACGAAACTCGTATCCAACGAACCACAAAGTGTTTGAACTCTCCTTTTTAACAAAACAAAGAAACCGAGCTGGGGTGTGTGCTTTCTATATTCTATTCATATTTTGAAAACAAGAACTGATGTTGTTATATAGGAAAAGAAAACACATCTCAATATAGAAATTAACTTGCCAATTAAATTTCACAATGGGAGATGTTACACATTGTTGTAACCACTAAGCTAATTAAATTAGCACTAATGGAAATTAAACTATGTAACCACCAAGCTAATTAAATTAGCTGTTATGGAATTACAAAAGGCTTGGAAAAATTGTAGAGAAAAAATAGGTTGGGCCGGGCCTGCACATTTTGGTCCGGCATTCGTGTACGCAGGACACGCGGGTGCACACGAGCCAAGCTTGGTTCGGATTTGATTTGCACCCCCGCCCCCCCCCCCCCCCCCCCCCCGCGCACGTAAAGAGAGCCTCTATCCTTACAACTCTTACCCATCTACATATGAGCAATCATATATAAGCTTAATATTCTCTCTATAGCTTTCCCATGTGGGACAAGCTCACTTATCTTTATTTTCCAACACCAATTGGTGAACTTTGAACAACAATTTCTCATTCATCCAAGCACCATTTTAAGCATATGAATATATCATTTCGAAGTACTCACGGAGGAGTATCCGAATCATTCAATAACAACCACTAACACGAAGTGGACCATGCTTGAAATTGTGCCTCAAAATGCTTATGAATAAGCATTTTCCAACAATACCTATAATATATTATATATATATATTCACGTTGAAGAAGCAATTAGTTTTTGAAGTTTTCAATAAAGCAATATATATATATTTCACGTTAAAAGGGGCATATATATATATATATATATATATTCTCAGGCAAGTTGTTGTTTATGAATAAGCAATTGATGTTGCTCATGTTGCTTTTATTTACATATAATATATATATACGCACAGACAACAATATATATATTCATAAAAAAAGAGCAAAAGTTGTTATTTATATATATAAGCAAATTGGTTGCTTAAAACGAAGGGCACGTGAATATATAAATATATATTGTGTTTTGCGATTTGATCTTTTTCCGGGAATAGTCGCAATTCGTTCCTAAAAACTTCAACATCCTAGAAAAGAAAATGATTTCTTTTGTTCTCAATAGTAGGAGCGATTTGTTCATAGAGAAGTGATAGTGTGTCAACTAGAGATGCAACGCTTGGTGCAATACTACAAGGGAAAAATTAATGAGGATATTCAAAAGGCTTGAGGAAAGATAATAAGCACATCAATGTATGTTTTATTATTGGTAAATATTATTTATGTTGATAAATAAAATATTTGTTGCATGCATGTTAAATTAATATAAATTAATTTAAATAGTATATTGTTTATATCAACAACGACATAACTACAATCCTTAAAGTGGTTTTGAATAAAAATTTTAAATTTCAATCACATGAATGCTTCCGCACTAACCCCAAAACCTTACATTTCCAAGTACATTTCCAAGTCCCCAAGGGACGTAGCCCAACACTTTGAGCTTGGTAGAAAGTCTCGGGTTCAAGCATGGGTAGTACCCTTATAAGAGTCTGGATAGTATCGGTACATTCACCCATCCATATCGGGGTCCAATGACCCCGATATGGATGATGTGAGTTTCCCCATATTCCCAAAAAAAAAAATACATTTCTAATATAGGCATGGTATGTGATTTTTTTTAATAAGTTTAACCGCAATGAAAAAAAAATCAAATTACCATAATTTTTTTATATATAAATTTTTATTCAATAAATCACTAAAAGCGCATAAAAAAGCTCATATTACGCACCATTTGTTTTGGCTGAATTTGATGCAGCTTCTCTAACATAAGGGGAAAAAAAATTCAAATTGCCATATTTTTTTTATATAAATTTTTATTCAATAACTATCGATAATTATATTAAAAAGTGAAACCGTAATAGCCCCTTCGATGTAATCTGATTATGAAACCGTAATAACCCCTTAGACTTAATCCGAACCAAATAAATTGAATGTTTTTGTGTGATTGTTTTTGCTTTTCTTATATATTACTTTAATCTAGATTCCAAACATATACCAGATGAGATCAATTCAATGTAGCATATTGTAAGAATCTTAAATCCCTGGAAATCTCTATGGTTCCCGTAACAGATGAGTGAGAAGCTCAGCAACCAAATTTCTAATTTTCCACTTCTTGCGTTGCGTGGTCATGTGCCAAAAATATTGACGAGTGTTCAAATTTCAAGTCTCCATTTTAAAACTCTCTTTTTTAATGCAAGTGTTCTCTCAATATGACTGTATTCTCTTTATTTTAGACACAACTTTTTTCAGAAACTTGATTTCTTAGTTTCCAAGCTGGGTGTTTATCCTTTTATCTTTTCACGTTTCCGATTTATTACGCAGTGCATAGAGGAGGAGGAGGAGGAGGAGGAGGAGGAGGAGGAGGTTGGGATCCGGTAAAGCAACCGAGGATAGTATAATTTTAAAGGGAGATTATCATTTCTCTTACAGATTTTAACTAGTTATTATCCTCCTGCAGCGTGGAGTTTTGATTATCTTTTTCTTTCAGATTCCAAGTAATGAAGGGTAAAATTCCAAAATTGGTAATGTACACCATCCTTGTTTCCATGTTTTTAGACTATACATTTCTGTCCCGTGAGTATTTTAGACTAAACTTTGAGATTGATTTTTCATTCGAAACGAATCCCGATATTGAATAATATTGTATCTCAAATCCCAATTGAGATTCTGGATTTTCTATCAACATTAAACTTTTTTAACTACTTGTTTGAATGAGAGAAATGACACAATGATGCAAAAGTAGCAATATGTGACAGGCAGGCACTTTGTATTCTACTACTAACTAGACATTGTTCTAACATAATGGATGAAACAATAACTTTCCATGATTCAAGTCTCAACTATTACACTATATCTCTGTTACTA
Organism: Zanthoxylum bungeanum; assembly: GCA_019454045.1. Classification (NCBI taxonomy): domain Eukaryota; kingdom Viridiplantae; phylum Streptophyta; class Magnoliopsida; order Sapindales; family Rutaceae; genus Zanthoxylum; species Zanthoxylum bungeanum. Next base: position 5,193 of record SKCR01048039.1, on the reverse strand, counting down.
AGGGATTTGGTATTTTCTGTCAATTTTTCTTGATCATACAAGCTGATGATGATAGCCGGTTTTCTCCCGAGCAGTGAAAGTCAGCCAAAATCATTTGGAGCCGGAATCAATTCTGAGGGATGTGAAAAAGAATTGTATATGGTCCTTGTGTTCTATACACACCCTTGATCAGTCATAGCTTGAGCAATAGTGAGAAAAGATGAGATGACTGCTCCATGTACCAAAGCCCTGAAGACACAATTAGTAGAAGAATAACCAGAATGACGAGTTTTTTTGCAGAGAAATCGAGTATGTAATACTATCACTGCAGGTTTTAATTTTGGCGGGAAAAAATATATATTAAAGAAAATGCTATATCACAGTAACTCTCTCGCGCTTATTTGAGAAGATGATGTTAGAATGGAAAAACACTCACTCTGGACTCTCTTTCTGATAACCGAAATCCGTTGCCGCTTTGAGGGCTCTCTGGTATGTCTGTTTCATTGCTTCCTGTCAAAATAGAAAGCAAAGAATCCATATTAATTGATAACCACACTGAACAATCCAAATAAGCTTAATTTTTTTTCCACTAATTCCATTTCAGCATTATATGAAGTACAGATGTTTAGTCGTTGCAACTGCTCTTTCATGTTGATTTCCACAGCATGGGGCCATGGCTAACGAAATGATTATTAATTTATTAATTGTTTCTAGAGTCCCCCATATTATACGTCTTCCAAAAGCAAATAATTAATGAACTTTGTCAGTTTGGTCCAAAGGTTAATATTCACAGCTAATAGTTACTACAAATGCCTGCGGTTACATTTTCCTCTGCTTGAAAGTTGAAAGAAAAGGAAAAAAAGAAAAATGCTTGAAGCTATTGCAATTCATAATCACACGCCTGAGAGCAAGATTTCAAATGTAGAGCGTCATACTTGTAATTTAGATTCAAAGTCCTCGGGTGACCAGTGCACCATATTGCACTCCTGGTTTAATTCAAGTTCTCCAGCAACAACCTGCAAATAAGCAGATTACAGATATACATTTAAAATGTATATAAAAAAAAAAAAAAAAAAAGGAGGACGAAAATTCAAAGCCCATATTTTACTAAGCTGTTAATCAGATGTTATAAGCATCGATTCCATTAAATCATTCTGACTGAAAAAGTGTATAAAGAGCATATGCGGTATAAAATTTGAGAAACAAACCCCTCCAGCACCAGCGGCCATGGCAGGAGCTATGAGAACATTAGCTTTTCTCAGAACATCAACCGCTTCAGGTGTACATGGCATATTTGAACCTAGGAAACAGTAAAATAGTAAATAGTAAGCATCAGTTACTTGTCTATTTTCGTCATTTAATAAAGAAAAAGTAAACAGATAATAAAAGCCATTACACATCATAGGGAATTACTACCTTCTACAAGTATACGACAACCTGAATTAACCAAATTAATGGCATCAGACTGATTTATTTCATTCTGGGAAGCACAAGGAAATGCAACATCACACCTTTCATTCCAAGGTTTTGCTTCATCATAGTACTTACACCGAGCATATGTCTTTGAGTAGTCTCTGAAGGTGCAATACACACATTTAACAGAATAAAGAAAGGGGAGAAGTGTTGCAGGGTGGAAGGAAAAAAAAAAAAAAAAAAAGAGGAACAAGCACCTCAAACTTCTCTGCTGAGCCTTGATCTCCCTCAAGAATGATATTTTCATGTAATCGAATCCCTCCTCATCCACCAAATATCCTTTTGAATCTGTGCAAGAATACAAAAAGAAGAACTATAATAATTGCCTACTTGCTGCAAAAGAAGGGGGGAAATGTGAAACTGTCTTAAGTAACAAAATTTTACAGCAGAGTTTATTAACCAAAACAAATATTCCAGAGAGTGTTTAAGTGTTTGATTGATCACTAATCTGCATGTATTAATATGAGCTTAGTCTAGTTCCAACATAATCAGGAAACCAGCTTTATCATAGACATTTTGGTTGCCATTAGAATTTTTGGAGCTAAAACTATAGATGAAACTACAAAAACCTGGAATTAATCCAGTTTCAGGATCAGGATTAATCTCATGACCATTTATCCAATGCTCACCAAGAACGGAAAATTACCTGACACTGTAACAGGGACAGCGCCGTAAGCAATAAGCTTTTCCAGGACATGCATTGCAATCTTTCCGGAACCACTTACAACACATCTGGATATGTCAATAGAGAATATATTAACTTAACAAATTTGCTATACAAACTTTCAACAAATAAAATTCTATCAACAACTAGATTACACCAGAAAGTACAGCAAAAGATGCTTGAATCGGTGTACATTGCAAATTTGGATAAATGGATAAACGAGAATTAAAATTAAAAGTACTAATATTTTCTTGATAAGTTAAAAAAATATCCATCTAAAATACAAGGCATTAAACAATCGTGCAATGGTAATATTGTACATTGTTTTATGGAGTGGTTCCAACTTAAAGATTATAGTAAATATTGTAAAATTATGAAGTTGAGTGCGGAACCTCAGTCCTTTGAGCTCCTTATTCATGTCTGCAAGAATAAGCTGGGCAAAGAAAACCTGTGGAAACATTGGGCCCAGTAAATTGCAAGAAATTTGAAAAAGGACATACACAGGGACTCAGGGAGGTGACTGCACCCACTATAATAAATTTAGTAATAATGAAGTGTATAAAAACTCCTCCATGACGATTGGAGTCAGGCACAGATGCGTGCAACTCTCACATTGTTACCATACCCACCCACACGAATAATCAAAAATTGAGATGAGATACTATTTACCAGCCCATAGCCAGTAGCTTCAGTTCGAAGGCTAGAGCCAGACCAAAATATCCTCGGCCCTGTAAAACTTCCCTGCATAAGTGAGACATGTATGAAGGAAAAAAAGACAAAAAAACTTAATTTTCTTTCCATGATGCATGCTCAAGCAATCACTAAATCACTAACTTAAAATATATGCTTGTATGATTTACAAGATACAATCCAAAATATACTTCCTCTTTTTATGCATGCTACATGACAAAGAAACTATGATAACTAAGCTCCCTAAAATTGTGGATCCCTTTAACTGTGAAGCACACAAGAAACGAGAACAAAGCAAATCAAAGAGAGAAACCAATGACAAAATCAAATCCATAAAGGAAGATTATTAAAAAGTACCCCACAATATCAAAGATCCTAAAACTTAACATTATTTGATTAAAATACTAAACGCTCCTCTTTTTTTTTTTCCAAATTATCATTCATCATTTATTTGAAAATGGTATGGAACAAGGTGTCAAGCTCCAATTCAGATACTCTTGCAATCAAACTCTGTTTTCTAGTTGACCATCCAGGAAATTACTCTGCACAGATTTCTGCATCACATAATCCTCTCAAATGCAGCCAACAGAAAGCCAGATTCCAAAAGCACCATAATGTGAAACCAAATGAAAAACAACATAATTAAAAATCCCTAATTTCTGCATATCAGAAGGTCAAAACTCAAACAAATCTCAAGTGTGTCCTTATGAAAGAGGCCTTTGTCCCCCCTTTAAAATCTCCCATTATATTCTCCACACCTTCTATCAGCTAGGTTCTCCAAAAGAGGCATCAGTCCATTCTAAACACCCACCCAATGTATTGACAAGAACATAGATTGTGAAAGAAGAGCTCAAGTGAAATCAGTTTAAGCAATCATTCTATTTGAGATGTTAAAAAGTTAGTTTAGTAACAGTCAATTGCAAGAATCAAAGAAGTGGACAAAAACGGTAAGATTCATTGTGAAGCAAGCTCATAAAAGTAGAAGAGAATGCTTCCTTATTCAGTAAACATGGTCATTCAGGTCCTAGAGACATGCACACAAAAGAACAATAGACTGACCATTAGGTGAAACAATGTAAACTATCATTTCTGGTTAAATAAATTAAACAGAATCATATGTATAATGAAAGACCAGCCAATTGCGAGAACCTAAGAAAAAAACTGCAAAGCGTCAAGCCTTCTCCTTCAGATGTTTTTAAGTACCTGAAAATGACCAGCTAGACGTCTATATTGCCCAAAGAGGTACCCCATCTCTCTAGTACCAACACCCATCTCCTCTGATGGAAGGTCCTGAATTACATAAAACAACAAATCAGACATGCAGAAATAAAAAGTAAAATTCATAGGCGTAAAGACATACTATCAAAGAAAAAGAGTGCCATCTTAAAGTTACCTTGTCAGGACCCAGATATCTATGGATCTCATTCATGAAACTCTGGCAAAAGCGCATGATCTGCCAGCGTGGGTTTCACAAACAACTGTAAGAGAAACTTTTCGAATTTCTAAGAAGGTTTGTATGGAAACCTGTCACAATCTAGAACGACATCTAACCTCATTGTCACTTTTCCCTTTAGGATCAAAATCACTTCCACCTGCTGCCCCTCCAAGTTTGTATGGCGACAAAGCATTTTTTAACGTCTGTGAAAAAGTAAAAACTATCATACTGTAGAGCAGTTCAAATCTTAAGCTATCCTCAATCTGAAAGGTTTAACCATTTAAGTGATGAGGTGTTCAAAAGCCAAATAAAAATATCCCCCCTCTGTTTTCTTAACTTGCATTATAAAACAAGTTTTACCATATTTTATTTACTTTTATCTTTTTAAACACAAGTTCAATAACATGCCTATTATGACAATAACGGGGTCTTTATAAGCCCCTATCCTCTGCATATGCAAATCAAGCAAAAGGATAAATTTAAGAACTATAAATCTTCTACATAAATTTGGGACACTTAATTTGAAGATGAGTGACCTAGCATAAACCCCAAAATTCATAAAGTACCTGCTCAAATCCAAGAAATTTGGCAATGCTTAAGTTCATTGACGGGTGAAAGCGGATGCCACCCCTACATGGGCCCAATGCCTGGTTGAATTGCACCCGGAAGCCTCGATTGACATGAGTTTCACCCCTGTCATCCACCCATGGAACTCGAAAAACAATCATACGCTCAGGCTCTAACAAACGCTCCATGATATTGACATAACTGAAACATAATAAGCCACTTCATAAGGTTTGTAATATGCTTGATGGTATAGACTTTTTTTAAAGATAATAAAGCGTTTGCTTCTTGCAAAGGCAACTCACTGGGAATTTTTTGCAATCACCCTTTCTAAAGCATGGACAGCCTCTTGTACAGATTGTATGAACTCAACCTCATGAGGATCCCT